>PVKS010040438.1:0-16630 GCA_004027875.1 Aplodontia rufa | reverse complement strand
AAGATTTGAAAAGTTGTTCAATGTCTAACACATATATATGTATTTATATATATATTTATATATATATAGTGTGTGTGTATGTCTTTCATAAGTAATTTGAATTAGAATAAAATAAAAATATTTCTTTCAATTAATATATTTTAAGTGCAATCTAATTTTTTTTTAGAGTTATAATGGGAAGGGGAAGGGAGGGATAAGGAAGGGTAATGGGGGGAGCACTCCAGGGGATAATTGCAATATCCAAAATATATACACATTTTATATTATTTTTTTAAATTTTGTAAGGTTGCTCAAAAATAAAAAAAAAGAAAAGTTAAAAAAATATATATATTTTAAGTGGCTAGTCTAAGTTGAGCGACTAGTCTAAATTAATGCATTTTAACTATCCAATACAATAGTCACTAATAACATGTGATAGTTAACTAAGCCATGTGTGGTACATAATTGAGCACTTAGGTAGCTTATGTGTGACCAAGGAACTGAACTTTTAATATAAATTAAATAATACTTGATTTAATTATTGAAAAGCTTTAAATATTTTGGAATATCTTGAGTATGTGGATATGTTCTTTCATCTCTAATATTTATGAAATCTAAATACAGTACAAGTATTTCTCAAGAAATCTTGGTGTTTGAGTTGCTACAAATATCAAATATGATTTCCAATACTTAGTATAAAAATAATATGTAAAGTGTAATTAGTAATTTTTAAATTGAGTAAGATGTACCCTGACATAGTCATATCTGTATGATTTTGTACAGTCTTAACAGTTTCTTGTAAGAAAAATTATTGAAAATTTTATAACAGCATTTAAAATTCTACCTATTTTAAATTGGGATAGATACTGATACAAACATACAAGTTATAATAACAGTTTTAATTTGGTTTAGTATGTGGTTAAGACATTAATTTTGATCAAGAAAAGGAATCTTTCTTAAAAAGCAGATTTATTTATGCATACCTTTCACTGGGTTATGAAATGAGTTGGTGCATATTTTTATCCCGTGAATGTCAATAGTTTATCATCTTTTATAATTTGACTCGCAAATCAAGCTTTATATGTCTAAAACCTAAGAACATTTAAGATTGATTGGTAAGTTGAACAGTTTCCTTGGGGGAAAGAAAGTACCATACTACAAATCCGGAACTAAAAATCATTCTCTCCTTATTGGGTTGCTGACGTCTTTGGGCCATAATCAATTTTTAAAGGTACAGCAGGTGGCTTAAAGGTAAAGTGAGTTAACAATTAATAAGGCTTTTTGCGTCACTTTTTATTTTCAAATCATTTACTAACAAGTCACACAAGCATTTAGAATAAACCAGGAAAATATAAGAAAACTGCTGAACAGCTTAATCAACTGCTAGTTAAAATGAAGTCAAATAGGGTAATTATAATATTGATTTAATTTTTTAACTTGTCAGAATAGTATTTTGTGTTCAATAATGGCTTCAGTTTTGAGAATTTGTATGTAGTGGAAGACAACAATGAGAGCATTTGAAAAAGAATGCTGTTAGTTTATTCTGCAAATCTTACTAGTTTTAAAACCTTTCTTCTACTTTCAGGATGAAATTCAAAGTCCTTTATGGTCCTTGTCTACCATGCCAACCTTATATCTTATCCTCATTTACTGTTATTGTATCTATAACACTTTCCCTTCTTCTTCACCTTAATTACTACTACTCAAAGCAACCTTTCCTTGGCTTTCCAAATTTAGGTTACATATATTATTCGTATTACCTTAGCATCTATATTTTTATCTCTATCATTGCATTTGTTATATTATAGAACTATTTTGTTTGTTCCATTACATCTTAATATTTTGAGGACAGGTGGTTTTTTTTCTTCCAATCTATCATTTCAAGCAGTGTTTGGTGTATAAAAACATCTCAAAAGACATGTGAGAATGAATAAATTGGAGAATGAGACATTTCACTGGGGAGCAAATCAAGAGCAGTTGGCTTTAAATTCAAAGCATGATAGTTTTTACCCAGATCATTTAATGTTTATAACTCATCTTCTATTTCAATTTATTCTATTATAAAAGTTCTATGAAAAACATTTTGAAATTAAAGCATTATAAAACTCAAAATCACCTAATATAAGCTGTAAGTTTGTGATACTCTTCTGTCAATGGTTATTTACTTGTTTTTATTTGTTTTGTTGTTCATTGATTTTTGTCTGTGTGTAAGTTCTCTATATAAGTCTTTTTCCAGACTTAAATTCTTGAAGTTTTACCAAAAGGTAAAGCTCATAAATAAAAAGTTACCTTTGAAAATTCTGGCTGGCATATTGTTTCTCAAAGTGCCAAATAAGTGTTTTGATCAAATACAAATCATTACTTTTGTACTTAATTCCCTGTTGAAGTAGTTGGCTTAACTTTAGGAGTCTTATAGTCTGAAAATAGATATTTTTAAACATTAAGACTTCTACTTTGAAAAGACCTGAAGTTTTAAGAACAAATGCATATTATATTGTTACTTTATATGCATTTATGATTGCACAATAACTCAATGCCTTAATAAAAAAATTTAAAAAAAGAAAAGCATTAAAGGAAAATGATAGACACTAAGAGAAGAGCACAATCCCATTACGTATCCTGGTGTATTCTAGTCTGTAGACTGAATGAACAGAATGGCAGGTGAAATCATGTGTAAACGGTCATTCATTCTTTCTTGTTCTCATATCTTCTCTCACTTGAGTATACTTGAATGTATTCATGTAAGTAAAATGTACACATTATACATATTTATTATTTTCTGTTCTTTTACTTTTATCAAAAGATCTAAAAATAATGCACGGACTATTGAAAATTTCAAAAACACAGAAATGTATAAAAGGATGTTATTCATCTCTATCCTTATTATTACAAGATGTCTGTTACTGAGGGATTTCCTTAAAAGGAAGAACCTCAGAGTCATGTCTGTCAGAGTACGTTTTTCTTTTGACTATATATATGTAGAAGTTTTTTAAATGCAATTTCTAAAATATTAAGTGGTTTTATCTATTCTTTACCTAACTTTATATTATAACCACTTTAAAATAACTTTAGATGCCTTCCCAAACATGATCTTAATGGCTGTATATGAGTCCATTGTAAAATTCAGCACAGTTTACCTATTTGTGTCTGATTTGTTCTTATGGAACCTTCAAGATTGATTTCCATCTTGCATTTGTAAAAGAAGTTATGATAAGCATCCTTATATATAAATATTCAGAAGTATTGCTGATTATGCTCTCTTATATCTACAAAAGATAAATATTAAAATCAATGATCTTTGTATAATTACATATCTTTATGCACATACATATTTGTAGATTGGATTCTAAGAAGATTCTACCAATTAATCCATTTTCAGAAAATGAAAATGACCATCAAACATAATTCTTACCATGACGAGGTTGTTATTTAAAACAAATGCTAAATTTTTAAATAGCTTTTTTTTTTTGAGGTATGTATGTCTTTTTCTTGCTTTATTGCAGGGTATGAGCTAAAATATAATGCTGGCCAGCAGTGGTGAATATGAACATATTTGCCTTGTACCTGATCTTTCAGGGAAAGCATTCAGTCTTTCAGCATTAAGTATGAAATTAGCTGTAGGTTTTTCATTAGAACTTTTTATTAGGTGAAATAGTTGCCTTTTTTCCTAGTTTACTGAGATTTTTTATCAGGAATAGATTTTAGCTTTTATCAAGTGAATTCTCTCAATTCTCTCAATTTTGATATTTGTTTGTTTGTTTTAAAGTCTCTTGATATAGTGAACTACATTGTTTGAATTTCTGATTCTACATTAGCCTTCTAGTCTTGTGATAAATCCCGCTTGGTCATGATATATTTTCTTTTTATATATTATTGATTTCCTATAAAATATTTTTGACAGATCTGCCTCTGTCTTTTTAAAGGATTTTAATCTTTTGCTATATTTTGCTTTAACATCATTTTCTGGATTTGTTATTAGGGTAACAGAATACATTGAGACTTTATACTCTCCTCTTCAGTTTTTTAAAATAATTTATGTAGGGACTGGAGCAGTGGCTTAGTACTTACAGCGCTTGCCTGGCATGCACAAGGACGCTGTTTTGAACCCCAGCACCAAGTACACAACAAGATGTCGGAGCAATGAAACCACATGAAAAACTAAATAAAATTGATTCTATCTCTCTCTCTCTCTCTCTCACTGTCCCTCTTAAAAAAAAAAAAAAAGAAAAATTTATGTAAATTTGGGAGTATGTTTTCTTGTGTACAATTCATTTGCAAAAATGTTGAGCCTGGATTTTCTTTGTGAAAAGAATTTAAAAAAAAACTACAAATCAATGTGCCTAATAATATGACTTTTTAAGTTGTCTATGATTATTGTGTGTGTGTATTGATGAATGGTAATAGATTGAACCCAGGAATACTCTATCGCTAAGCTACATCTCTAGACTCTTATTTTTTTATTTTGTCACAGGATCTTGCCAAGTTACTGAGCTGACCTTAAATTTGAAATCCTCCTGCCTGAGTTCCTGAGTAACTTGGATTTCAGGTGTATTCTACTGTGCCCAGATTATCAGTTTCCTTTTGAATAAACTGGTAGTTTATATCTCTCAAGGAATTTGGCCATTTCACTTATATTGTCAAATTTATTTGCATAAATATACTCATAACAGTCTTTTATTATCTTTTTAATGTCTGTAAAACGTGTAGTGATGCTACTTCTCTTATTCTCGATATTGCTGATTTTTTTTTTTTTTGGTTGTTTGATTAATCTGGGTGGAGGCTATCCATATTTTGATTTTTAACAAATATGTTTTTGTTCCACGGTTTTTCTCAATTGTTTTTTTGATTTATTGATCCCTGATCATATCTTTAGTTTCTTTTTCATGTTCAATGTGGGCTTAATTTACTTATTTTTCTAGTTTCTTAGAGTTCTTGTTATAACTGATTTAAATGGTTTGAGATTTTTTTCTTTTGTTTCTTTTTCCTTTTTTAGTATTGGAGATTGAGCCAAGGGACAATTAACAGTGAGATATATCCCCATCCGTTTGTATTTTATTTTTAAAATTTTGAGAAATGGCCTGGCCAAGTTGCCTAGGCTGGCTGGGAACTTGCAGTCCTCTTGCCTCACCCTCCAAAAGTCTCTGGGATTACAGGCATGACAAGCAACACAGCACCTGTTGAGATTTTTTTTTTTTAATATACTTGTTTAATCTATAAATTTTCCATTAAGTACTGCTTTAGGTATAGTCCCCAAAGTTTGTTATATTTCTTATCATTTTATACAAGTTAAAACATTTTGTAGTTTTTTCCTTTTGATTTGTCTTTGACATAGGAATTACTCAGAAGATTGTTTAGTTTCCACATAATTGGGACTTTTGTAGAAATTTTTATTTTCATTTCTAAATTAATATATTGTGAAAAACATTTTTTATGACTTGAATTCATATATAATAATTTTATTGTGCATCAGCATTTCAAATTTTGTTGTTATTGGATAGTTTTTTAAAAATATTCGTTATATCAATTTGGTTGATTGTGTTATTCAAGTGATCTATATTCTTAATGATTTTTTGTCTCCTTGTCCTATCAGTTATGGAGAGATAAGTGAGTAAATCTCTAATTGTGAATTTGTTTCTTTCTTTTTATTATTCTATATGTTTTTTACTTTGTGTGCTTTGAATCAGTATAACCCCCACCTTTTTTATTTATTTTTGTCCTTTGGTACTGGTGATTGAAGCCAGGGGCACTGAAACACTAAGCCACATCCCCAGCTCTCCACCCACTTTATGTTTATTTTTGAGGTGGGTCTCACTAAGTTGCTTAGGGCCTCACTAAATTACTGAGTCTGGCTTTGAATTTGTAATTCTCCTTAGTTTCCCAAATTCTTGGGATTACAGATGTATGCATAACCTCTATTTTGACAATACTATAAAATATTTTTTCAGCCTCTCTAGCTTCCTCTTTATGAATATTACTAATATGTATTTTTGTCATTTAGTTTTTGCCTAATTATGTATTCATATTTAATGTCAGTTTCCTGTCAAGTAACTCATAGTCAGATATCCTATTTTTATAAAATATAACATTTGCTGCAGTTTAATTTAGTTATTTACACCAATTACACTTAATATGTTATTGCTAAACATGGGTTTAAATCTTCTATCTTGCTATTTGTTTTCTTTTGTTCCCATGTCTGCTTTCTTCTCTTAGTTTTCTTTTGTTACCTTCTTTTGAATTACTTTTTTAGGGACTGAATTTTTCTCCCTCGTTAACTTATTAGTTATAAATCTTTATTCTTATTTTTTAGTGATTTCTTTAGGGTTTTTAGCACTGACCTTTAATTTATAACAGTTTATATTCAAGTAATATCATTTATGTATAATATAAAACTTTATACCATTATACTTCTCTCCCTTCCTGGCCTTTCTGCAATTGTTAGAATAGAAGGGAATAGAATATAGACAATTAAGCCAAACATATATTGTTACTATTTTTGCTTAAATAATCTATCTTTGAAAGGGATTTTTTAAATGAGAGAGAAATGTTGTCTAAGCTTACCCACACATTTAGCATATCTGGTGCTATTTATGCCTTTGTACAGATGCAGATTTCCATCTGGTGTGACTTTTCTTCTGCCTAACACACTTCCTTTAACATTTTCTCCTTTTCAGTTCACTTTGTGAAAAAAAAAAAAAACTTTCAATCTTTGTGTATTCTATAGTATCTTTGTTTCTGATATGTTTTGAAAGACATTTACACTCAGTATAGAATTCTAAGTTGACAGCTGTTTTTTACTTACATGTTCCAGTGTCTTATATATTACATTATTTCTGACAAGAAGGATTTTATTTGTTTATTTGATCTGCTGTACATAATTCATCTTTATTTTCTGTATACTTTTAAGGTTTTTTCTTTATCACTGGTTTTAAGCAATGAGATTATAATCAACCTTGGAGTAGTTTTTTTTTTTTTTCATCATAGTGTAACATAGTGGGAGAGGTTCATTATTACACATTTATACATGCACATGATATGACAGTGTAAATCAAACAGGTCTTTGCTCAGGATATCCCCCTCCTCGCCCACTCCATGGTCTCACATCTCCACCGCATTCTCCCCAATTATAGTTATAAATGAACATATACATATATATTTATTTTTTACTTTTCTAGTTTTGTGTTTCTTCTCAGGGTTAGCTTCTCATGCCGAGTAAAGTATACCATATGGTATTTATAACCCCCTGTATCCCTCCCTCTCTTCTCCTGCCTTTCTCTGCTCCCCTTTCCCATAGGTAACTAGACTTCTCCCAGATGTTTTGTTACTCTGAATTTGATGAATCTAGTATAAAATTTGACTATCTTTCACCCTAGCCTTAGCTTTACTCTGGCTTCCACGTATGAGAGAAAACATTCAACCTTTGAGTCTCTGATTTTGGCTAATTTCACTTACCGTATTTTTTCCCATTTCCATCCATTTACTCACAAAGGCCATGATTTTGTGAGTAAAAAACCATTTATTAAATGATTCATTTAATAAATGAATAGAACTCACTCACCTCTCCCTCCCTCTCTCTGTCTCTCTCTCTCTCTATATATATCCATTCTCCAGTGAAGGGCTTCTAGATTGATTCCTTAATATAGTTATTGTGAATCTTGCTACTATAAACATTAATGTAGCTGTGTCACTATAATATGCTGGTTTTATTTCTTCTGGAAAAATAGTAGTGGGATAGCTGGGTCATATGGTGTTTCCATTCCTAACTGTTTGAGGAGTCTCCATGCTGCTTTCCAGAGTGGCTGTATAAGTCTTCAGTCCCACCAACAGTGTACAAGTGTTCCTTTCTCCCCACAACTTCTCCAGTATTTGTTGTTGATTGTATTCTTCATCTTTGAGTGAGGTGGGATCTTAATAGTTTTTATTCGCATTTCTCTGATTGCTAGACATGCTGAACACTTTTTCATGTATTTATTGGCCTTCTGCATTTCTTCGGTTGAGAAGCTTGTGTTTAGTTCTTTAGCCCATTTATAGATTGGGTTGAATATGTTTTGGGTATTAAGTTTTTTAAGTTCTTTGTGTATTTTGGATGTTAGCCCCCTGTTGGAGGAATAGCTGGCCATTATTTTCTCCCAATCTATAGGCTATCTCGTCAAGTTCTTGACTAATTTCTTAGCTGAGCAGAAGCTTTTCAGTTGAATGGCATCCCACTCATTGAGTCTTGATTTTAATTCTTTTGCTATGGGAGTATTGTTAAGGAAGTGAATGCCAGCAGCTGTGTGATGGAGTGTTGATCCTATGTTTTTCTTCTAACAGTTGTATAGTAGGTGGTTTAATTCTTAAGCCCTTGATCTGTTTCGATTTGATTTTTGTGCAGGGTGAAAGATAAAGATCATTTCTCTGCATATTGGCTGTCCAATTTAATCAGCACCATTTGGTGACTAGGCTCTTTGTTCCATGATATATTTTTGCCCTCTTTGTCGAATGTCAGGCAGTTAAAGATTTGTGGATTTATCTTCGTGTCTTCTATTGTATTCCATTTGTCTTTATGTCTGCTTTCATCAGAATACCATGCAGGTTTTGTTACTATAGCTCTATCTTCTGCGTTAAAATCTATGTGAGTTTATAGTCTTTAGCTGTTATTTCATGATGTATTTTTTTCTGTCTTCCTTTCCTTCAAGTTCTCTAATACTGTCTATATTAACTTATTTGACTTTGTCTTACCACTCACAAATGTTTTGTTTTTTTTTATCTTTTTTTCCTATACATGTGTTTTATTTTGGGTATTTTTTTATTGCTATGTCACTTTCATTAATTTCTGTAATTTTTGGTTAAGCTCATCCAATGTATTTATCATCTCAAGTATTGTAATTAGCATTTTTAGAAATTTGGTTTTTCAATTAATAACCTACAATTTTTAATTAATACAACTCAATATTTCCTCTGCTTTCTTGTACATATGGTGTATAGCTATAATGTCTCTTCTAATGTTTGTGTCAATGAATTCTGTCATCTGGGTTCTTTCTGAGCCTCTTTCTGTTAATTCTTCTCATTCAGAATCATCATTTTGCAACTTGTACTCTTGGCTTGGAATATATACTTAGATGCTAAACATTATGAATTTTGTTGTGTTTTATGTTTTCTATATTTTTCTATTCTTATATATATTTTGAATTTTGTTATGGAACATATTTAAGTTACTTGGAATTAATTTTCAATTTTTTAAGACTTGTTTTCAGCTTTTTTTAGGTATGAGCAGAGGAGCTTCTAGTCTAGAACTGATTTCTGATTTTCCTTTTGATAGAATAATTTTTCACTATGGCTCTTGGAAAAGTGAACTCTTCCCAACCATATGTGATATCTGGTACCTGTTCTTTCTGAGCTATTTTTTTTTTCTTGACCATCACTACCTCATAAACACATTAGGGGCCTCCAAGGAAATCTCTGGATCATTCATTTGACATATTTCAGTACTAGCAAATATTCTGTTCCATGAACAGGGAGGCCTCCTTGGCTTCTCCAAATGTATACTTTAGAGAGAGACCACTAGTTCTTTCAGAATTCCAACTCTTGCACTTCTGCCTGGAAACTCTCCAATAAGGAAACTTGGGGCAGTTTTCTGGCTTACCTGCTGGATTTCACCTCTACTGGGGATGTATATCCTCTTCTGATTGTCATTGGTTTTATATATTTTTAATTTATTTTAGAGAGACAGTACATGTATCCTCTCGTTATTTTTCTTGAAGTAGAATACCTTCCCCACCCCCCTTTCATTAGGCCATTGCAAAATCCTTTCATTTTTAGGCCATTGTAATAGCCTTATAAGCAGAAATGCAACTTTTATGCACAATTCAAACCAGATATTCTAACCTTTGGGGTTTATTTTGGGAGGGGAGGAAGAATTGCATTTATCTTTGTCTTGGCATTTTTTAGGGGGAACAACAAACAAAAGAAAATCAGTATTTACTTTGCTGCTTTTATCCTCTGTAAAATGAAAGTTACTTTTTAATGATGTTTTATAATTTGTTTTTGGCTTATCTTCATAATAAACTTATACAGTTGGTGTTATGGTTTGAATGTGAGGCATCCCCTAAAAGCTCACCTGTAGCAATTTGGGAAGAATGAGGTGAAATGATTGGCCCATGAAAGCCTTAGTCCAGTCAGCCTGTTGATGGCCTTAGAGGGATTAACTGGAAACTGTAGGCTGGTAGGGTGTGGCTGGAGGAGGTGGGTCCTTAGGGATGTCCCTTTGGGGTATATTTGCTGTATTTGTCATGGACTTTCCCTCTCTCTGCTCTGGTTCGGTGCCTTGAGCTCTTTGCTTACTGGAGCCATGCCTAGCCTGACCATGCTGTTCAGCCTCATCTTAAGCCCAGAAGAAAGGAGCCAGCATTCCATGGACCTCTGAAACTGTGAGCCCTCAAATAAACCTATTTCCTCCTAAATTTTTTTCTGGTCAGGTCCTTAGGTCACAGCGGTGAAAAAGCTGACTAAAACAGTAGGCATTTTTATTTTTTACCACTTTTATTACTAGAGAAAAAAAATCTAAGGTTAAGTATCAAGGTTAAGTAACTTCTCTTTCCAGCATGTCTCTCTTCTTTTCCACAAAAGCACTTCAATTCCTCTAATCTTGAACATATATAATTGCTTGATGTTCTCTTTTTCAGACTTGTCCTTCTAGTTTCATGTCCTTTGTATTTTTTCCATTCTTCCTTTCATTATTTATGCTTTGCAAAACATATAACCATTCCATGAAACTACCTTCTACCAAACATTGAGCCATCCTTTCCAGAAAATAATATAATATTTATCATTTGACAAGATAATGAGACTGTGTAAGGTAGTAGTTAAGAATTCATGGTAGACTCAAAGTTAGACTGGCTCCCATAATGAAAAACATGAGAAAACCTTAGGCAATTAATCTTTTCAAACTTGAGATTTTACATCAGAAAATGAAGATAACACATTGTATCTATCTTACAAACATTTTCTAAAATTTGAAAGAGATAATACATATGAAGTACTTTGTCAAGAATTTTGCACGTAGTATATACTCCACCAATTGTAGTTAAAGTAATGATGATGATTATTACTACATCTACCTCATAAAATTGAAATATTTCTCTGGTTACTTGACTTTGTAAATAATGCTGTATAGTTTAGCTCTCTTACCCTATTACATAGTTGATGTTGTTTTGTGAAGTTATAGTAATTTGATACTATACTAAGGAGAAATTTTAGAAATTCCCTTCCTATTTTTTAAAAAAATGTTTTCTACATTATTTGTTTCATTCACTTCTTTCCTAGCAAATTTGGAGCAGAAGAGCCTTACTGTACAACTTTCTGGATTACATACATGGCTGATTCAGCAAAATTATTGATTCAAAGGCCAAAGCAACATTCTCTTAGTTGGTTTTCTTTGTCTAGAAAATCGCCTTCAATTCTGTTTTCACCTGCCAGAGAAAGCATCTTCTCTCCTGTTATCAGTGACCTTTGACTTGTCAGTAGCATTCAAAACATTGTTATTTCTGCATCACTAATAAAATAGATCAGGTCAACAACCTTGTCAATTTTAGCTCTGCACTTTCCTATCCCACTTGCATTATATGTGGTTGGATATAGAGTATTTCAGGAATTTCTTGGGGAAAGCGTTTCTTGAATCAGTACTATCAGATCTGTATTTTTTCCTCTGTCCTTTAATAAAACTCCGTCAATCAATATATTATTAAATATATCTTGTTCTTTGAGTCTCTATGACTTTCTAATCTCCCATTTGCTTGTCTTTAGTACAGATCTTTGCTATTCTACTACCTAGAAGGATCTTTGAAACAAAGTTGAAGAGATGACAGAATTTTTCTCTTTCATTCATATACTGTGTTCCTACCCACCAAATCTACTAGCAAAGGAATAAATGGAAAATCTACCTTTTTGGCCTACTCTCCTGTTGCTGAATTAAAAATGTCTTATTTTGACCAGAATTTTGTTTCATTCTTCCCAAATAACCATCTCAGCAGTAAATGTTCATATTAATAGATTCCATGCTTGGTTTGACCAAACCTTTAACCAACTCCAAACTTATAAACTTACTATCAAGAAATTCTTACAGCCCAACTTTTTTCTTGACTAATTCACCAATTTTCTCATTTTCTTTACTACAGGGCTATGAGGTTCCCAAGCCATCCAGAAGTCATATATGATACACGCATACAAACCATGAATTTCATTGTAATATCTCACAAAGCCCTATACTCTTCACATATACTAAACACCAGTTGCTCCAGAATTAACATAAAAATTTTATGTCACTAACTGGTCTCACTACCTAGATTCCATTCAATACCCTATTCTTTCAGTTCCTTGAGTCCCTTAACTTTAATGAATGTATCTTCTATTCCACATCAGCCATACTCAGTTTCTAAAATTCTAATGTTAAACTTTTTGTTCCTTCACCATTACTTCCTGTCCTTCTATATCTCCTATTCAACTAATCTGTGTTTTCAATAACTAATTTTTTTTATTTTTTTTACTATCCATTACCCTGTGCATGTCTTTATTTGTCCCTTGATGTCATTATTATTTGGTAACATTGGAATTTGTCATATTCCATGGTGATGTACTGTTTAAATATCCTTAAATTCCATTCTTTACCTTCCTCTAAATATTGCCTGGAAAACTTCCCAAGTTTCATTAAACACAACAAGTTCTTTACTGTATATTTCTAGCTAAACATTACTAGGCAAAATAATGTAAGTGTATTGACTGGGCTAACTTCAAATTTATTTCCACAAATTTATTTAATCAACTGATATTTATTGTGTGAGTCAAAATCTGAGTTCTGGTGTTGTTAGTGAACAAAAAAGACAAAAATCCTTGCCCTCACAGAGCATATAATAAGTTAGAAAGACAATGAATAAAATGTAAAACACACAGTCAACCAGTGCTAAGAAGAATATAAAATAAGGAAAGGGAATAGAAGTGCTAAGGTTGGCGGAGATAGATTACATTTTTAACCAACAAGGAATGCATCACTAATTTCAAATAAATATTTATTACTGACAGTAAAATTTCTAATTCTATTTTCTTGACGTGTATTTCATACTTCACTTTCCTCAAATCTTTAACTTTCTCCTTCCTTCTTTTTGTTTTTTGGTTTTTGTTTTGTTTTGTTTGGGGGAGTTGTTTGTTTCTTTTAAAGAGATCCAGACAATGAGAGAGAAAGAGAGAATCAATTTTTAGTTTTTCATGTGGCCTTTGTTGCTCTCACTTTTATTGTTTACATGAAGCTGTGGTTCAAACCCATGTCCTTGCACATGCCAGGCAAGCACCATAACCGCTGAGCCACCACTCCAGCCTTTCCTCCTTCTGTTTTAACTAATTACTTTACCACCCTACCTAGTTAACAAATAAAAAGATGCAATAAAATATAAACTGTTTCAAATTTCTATTATCAGCTATACCAGCTTACCTGTATCTGTACCCATCCGTTGTGCCTTTCCTTCCTCTTCCCCTCCCCTCCCTCAAGTACTGAGATCAACCCAGGGCCTTGCAGATACTAAAAGTATCGCTTTCTTTTATAAAGTAAGCCTCTCTACTTAAGCACTCTGAATCTGAGACCTTTTCCTTCTTGAGGACTTTGCTCCTTTTTTTTTTTTTTTTTTTTTTTTTTTTTTTTTTTTTTTTTTTTTTTTTTTTTTTTTTTTTTTTTTTGGTATATCAGCAGTCTCTTCCACTGTATGGTAGCTTCTTCCTTAGTAAATAAGCACCTTTAATACCACAACTTTAAAAATCCCTTTGGACCCTACATTCCCTTACTGCTTTGCTTAATTTTCTTTCCTTTTGAAAACAAAATTGGTCCAGCCCATAGCCCATTCCTATAATCTTAGCATCTTGGAAGGCTAAGGCAGGAGAATCCCAGTTTTGAAGCCAGCCTCAGCAACTTAGCCAGTCCCTTTCCTAAAATAAAAATAAAAGGAACTGGTATATACCTCAGTAGTAAAATGCCCCTGGGTTGAATCCTCAGTAACAAAAACAAAAGCAAAACTCTTTGATACAGTTGTCCATATTTAATCAGTTCTTCAACTGGCATCCACTCCTTAAACATTGAGTTCTTGTCTTCACCACTTTTTTTCAGATAACCACTTTTCCCTTCTTGATCAGATATTTTCTTTAGGCTTCAGTAACCCCAGAGTCACTGGTGTTCCTCATTAACTCTACTTCTTGGTCTTATCCTCCTCTAATAGACTTCTAATTTTGGAGTGTCTCTGGCCTTTGTCCTTGGCCTTTTCTCTATCTACTCTTTCAGAATTTGATGCCATGGCTTTTGAGGCCATCTCCTTACTGGTGGCTCTATAATTTATATCCCAGCTCTAACCTTTTCCCTAAACTCAACCCAAGTTTTAGTCTAATTAGCTACTTGAAATGGCTATTTAACATGCTCTAAACCAAAATATGTTTTCTGCCTCACTGAGTCATCTTCTGTCTTCAATTTCCTACCTCAATAATAGGAACCCAGTTGTTTGTATCAAAAAACCCAAAGTCATCCTTGACTCCTGTCCCTTCCCAATATTTTTTGAATACCAAAGTATATCCCTATCTCAACATCCCTGCTGCTAGTGAACCTGTTGACTCTAGATTAGCTAACTGTAAAATGCTTCTAGCTTTTGTCTGCTTCACTTGGGATTTGCCCATCTATTCAATCTGATCTTTCTTCAGCTTTCTCCTCCCTCGATCACAGTGTTGCAGCCTTATTATCCTTTCTGTACTGACATTGTCAATTTCAGTTCTATATTAAGTACTTACCTTTTGCTATTACTTTTTCTTACAGCACTCTTCCCTGTTACATGGCTGCCTCTTTCTCATCATTTGAGAGCAAATATTTAAGCTTTTAGCTAAAGGCTATTCCTTAATGCCATAACTGAAGCAGCCCATTTTTCATCTGTACTACCATCATTCCCCTAATAACCCTTACCAGTATCTGGAACTATCCTACTTATGTATGTGTTTAAATGATTATTACCTCTCCTATAAAAACACTAGAATTATAAACCCATAAGTGCATAGACTTGTTTTATTTACATCTTCTCTCCCTTGCTTGGGCTGTGGTAGGTGATCAACAAATCCTGATTCCTAGAGAAAATTAAAGACAAAAAAGAACTGCCTCCAGACCCCCATCATGGAGGAGATTTATGAAATTATAGAGAAAGCAACATATTATAGACATGGAAAAGTTTTTCTAAGGAAAACTAACAAGATTTTTGTTAAAATAGGGAAGAATATGGGGGCCCCTGGATTATGAGAACACATGTTATCCAAGCATTTGGAGTAAATAAACAAAATGGAATATTGCATACAGTTCCTTGATAGGAATATGATGTCTGAGGATTTACTGAGGCTTTAATTCCAGACAGTTTTATTTTCATGATGGAAAATTATACTATATTAAACCCCTTAATAAGTAAATAGACATCTGCCAAAACAGAACAAAACTATATCAAAGCTGCTTCCTGTATATGTGTTGTAGTAATTTAAAATAGTGTTTCATTGCAGAGTATCTGTACTTTTTCTTGAACGCTACTGTTTTTGAACTCATCATGTAAAAGATAAATATTACGTATTTCCATCCCTAGCTAAGATACCTTCTTCACTTTTGAGAGGAATATATTACCTACAGTCCAATACTTAGTTTTTTTGAGGGTCCTCTAGAGGCAGAAGTAAAAGATATTTGACTAATATGATTAGATGTATTTCTTCCCTAAACTGAACCAGTGAACCAGTTTAAGAATCCTGATGACTCCCACCACTAATTTTTTAGGGATTCTGTTCTATAAGGCATGATGGAGAACAAATGTAATCCCAGTAATGTGGGAAACTGAATGAGGTAGGAGGATTACAAACTTGAGGCTGGCATTGGCAACTTAACGAGACCTTGTTTCAAAAGAAAAAAAGGAAGGGGACTGGTGATGTAGCTTAGTGGTAGAATGACCCTGGATTTAATATTCAGTACTCAGTATTGCAAAACAAAACAAAACTCTGCCCTACCTTGATTAAAAGCCTACATCCTACCACTGAATTATTTTATCCTTTACTTCCTATAGTCCTCATTGAATGCAATGCAATTCTGATCATTGAGAATAAGAATACAGCAAGTCTCATTTATCCATGAGGGATAGATTCTAAGACCCCCTAATGAATGCCTGAAACCATGGATAGTACAAAACCCTATAACATGTTATTTCCTATACATTTATACCTAGTTTAATTTGTTTCTTTTTCTTTGCTTTTTTAAAGAGAGAGAGAGTCGGACAGTTAGAGAGAAAGAGAGAATCAATTTTTATTTAGCTGTTGTGTACATGATGCTGGAGTTCAAACATGTGTCCTTCTTCATGCCAGGCAAGTACTGTAACCACTGAGCCATGGCTCCAGCCCTATACCTAATTTAATTTATAAAGTTTAATTTATAAATTAGGCACAGTAAGAAAATAACAGCAGTAACTAGTAATAGAATAGTTATAATAATATTCTCTAATAAAGGTTACATGACTGGTCTGTCTCTTCTCTTTCAAAATACCTTATTGTACCATACTCACCCTTCTTGTGATGATATGAGATGATACAATGCCTGTATGATGGATGAATTGAGGTAATTGACATAAGCATT
>PVKS010040437.1:0-16616 GCA_004027875.1 Aplodontia rufa | reverse complement strand
AAAAAAAGAAAAACTAGGAATACAGCTCAGTAATAACAGCTCAGTAATAACAGCTCTGGGTTCCATCACCAGTACCTACCCACCAAAAAGTTCAGAAAAATATCAATAGCTACTTTAAACTTTTTTTTTTTTCCCTAGGGATAGGGATAAGGCTCAGTGGTAGAGTGCATGCTTAGCATGTGTGAGAACCTGAGTTCAATCCCCAGTACTGGAAAAAACCAAAAAATGAGAAATTCTATGTGTCAGTTATGCTAGGTTACATTAATCCAAACACAAGAAACCTTTAAGCTATTATTACCATTGTATAGATAAAACAAATTATTATTACTGTATTACAAATAAATAAACTAAATAAATAGCTTAGAAATGCTCAATAGTAGAACAAGGATACCATGAGGCAGAGCTGGGATAATTTTCTGACTCACCTGGCACCCTCACTCTACCCAGTCTCAGCCAGGCCAGCCTCATCCCCACTTCATTTACTCTGCCAGTCACACCTGGACCTAATCATCATATGGATCTAGCTGACCCCTGCAATCGCTGTTTAAAAAACCACTCTGCCCAGAGTTCCTACTCTCCAGCTTATATGCTCAATTACTCCTACTTACCTATTCTTGGATCTCACAAGTTTCTTTACTACATCATCAAATACTATTTTTATAATTTGGAGTCAATGTTTTTGTTTTTTAAATTTAAATTTCAAATCTCTACTTTCTCCTTGTCTGGATCTAGACTGTTGAGCATTACAGGGGAAAAAAAAATCATAAAACTGGTATCACTCTACATTTTAATCCTGTACAAGGTCAGACAATTCTATCATTATCCTAACCACCTAATCTTAAATTTTCAGAAAATAATTTCAAATCTTATCCTCCACAAACCCCTAACCCACTCGCTCTTCAACTTCCCTTTAACAGACAATCTCACTTTTTAATTCACAGAGGAAACACCCTCAGTTTTCCAGTACTATGCTGATAAACTTACTTGTTCCATATCACTGCTTCTCCCCTTTTGTAAGGCCAATAGAATATATAAGCACTGAATCCCCACGCCTCCCACCAGCTCCTTTCCACCAACACTTCATCATACTCAAGTTTCTATTATACAAAAAAAATCCACTTCTTTACATTTTATCATCTACCAAGGATTTGATTTTCCTAGGAACTGGGAATGAATGTCCATAGAGCAAAAAGACATCTACCAATAACCAAAAGGCTTCTTCTTTATTAGAGAGAGAGAGGGAGAGTAGGAAAGAGAGAGAAACAATCAATTTTATTTATATTTTCATCTGGTTTTTTATTTTTTTGACACATAGTTGCTAGGGTTCAAACCTGGGTCCTCGTGCATGCCAGGTAAGAGCTCTACCATTGAGCCACTGCTCTAACCCATCAATCTTAAAAGCTCATTTCTTTTACTATATTGTAAGCACCTCGAAAGCAGGGACTTACAATTCTTTATATACTTCACAATACCTGCTAGAGTAGTATATACACTTTACCATATCTTTATCTATGTTTGCTGAATAAATATGAGCAACTTAAATATTATTTTTCCTCAAGTGTAATAAACATGTTAGTAAGCAAACCCAAGTGGCTGATTAACTGTTAAAAGACTGTACATGTATGTGTGCTTGTGTGTGTGTATGTGCGAATGAAATTAGCATACATAAGAGATGACTATGAATTCAATAGCTTAAGAAGAAAGTGTCAGGGGCTGGAGTGGTGGCTCAATGGTTACTCAGAGGTTACTGTGCTTGCCGGGCATGAGGACAGGGGTTTAAAACCCAGCACCACGTACACAACCAAGTGTCAGAGTAATGAAAGCCACAAGAAAAACTTTCTTTCTCTCTCTGTCTTTAAAAAAAAAAAAAAAGAAAAGAAAAAGAAGAAAGTGCCAGATAGCAATGGAAGAAATCATGCTAAGTTAGTCAAACCCACGGACTCAAGGGTCAAATGTTTTCCCTCATTTGTGGAGGCTGGAGCAAAACCCAGGTGTGGGTGAAAGATTGTCAAACTCATGTATTAGACCCAGCAATGGTGGAGCAACACATAATCTAGGGCAACCATAGATTATGTGGGAGGGGAGGGAGAGGAGAGAGGGAGGAAGGATAGGGAAGGATCTAGGGATCAACAATGTAGCATACTCTTTACCTCCCTGAGAATCCAAATATTACTTATACAATCATTTATTTATGGAAAATTTACAATCTCAGCATTTATATTGCTTGTAGGGGCAAAATATAGAAGAATCAAGAGACTGGCAATGTGGGGATAATTCTGGTTTAAGAACAAATGCATATTATATTGTTACTTTATATGCATTTATGATTGTACAATAAATCAATTCTTCAATAAAATTTTTAAAAAAAGAAAGTGTCAAAAAATCTTGAATGTTGGCAAAGATGAAGAAAATAAACAATAGATGCTGGAGGGGCTGTGGAGAGATAGGCACACTAACACACTGTTGGTGGAGCTGCAGACTGGTACAGCCCCTCTGGAAAGCAGTGTGGAGAATCCTCAAAAAACTAGGGATGAGTCCACCGTATGATCCTGCAAAATTTCTCTCCTGGGTATTTTTCCAGGGGATTTAGAATCAGCACATTATAGTGACACAGCAATATCTATGTTCATAGCAGATCAATTTACAATTGCTAAATCATGGAAACAACCCAGATGTCCCTCACTGGATGAATGGATCCAAAAACTGTGGTACATTTATACCACGGAATTTTACACAGTAATTAGAAACAATGATATTGCAGCCTTTGAAGATAAATGGATGGCTATGGAAGAAATTATGCTAAGTAAAATCAGCTTAACCCAGAGAACTAATGGTCGATTGTCTCCACTCATCTGTGTAGGTTGGGACTAGACCCTGGCCAGTGAGAAAGTTGGTCTATTATCATGTGTTAAATCCAGATAAGATGTAATGCTATACAACATAATTCTTTTTTTGAGATATTGTGGGAAGGGGAAGAGAGGGATAAGGGTGGGTAATTGAGGGGGCATTCCTGGGGGTAATTGTAATATCCAGAATCTATACACATTTTATATTATTTTGTTAAAAACTTCTACGGTTGCTCAAAAATAAAAAAAAAATTAAAAAAAAAAAAAAGAAATCAAAACCAAAATCAAAAAAAAAAAGAAAAGAATAAATAACCTTTTTATTGGTAAAGATGACTCACCCTAAAATAAAAATTTGGTGGATTAAAAAAATAAAAAATCTTGAATGAAACTATAACAAGTACTGGGAAGAAGGGAAGGATGGCAGGGCTCCCCTCCAAGCCTTCCTCCTACCCACAGTGTTTTCTTATTACTTTCTACATCCCTCCCCTTTTTCTCTGTTCCTATGACTATTGTCCTCCATTATTTAATACTTTTCCTAAAAGTGCCTAGTGACATGTAAACCAATTTTAGTGTCATTAAATTAAGACAAAAGCCATTACAAATGTGATATTTCAGAACATTTCTTCACTAGATTTCCACTCTACTACCTGAACAATCTTCCTGAGATATTTTGTGTATTGGTGGGTGTCCATCTATTTGTTCCATAGCTATTCAATCCCAGTTACTAGGAAAGGCTGATGTTGCAGCAAACATAAACAGCATTCAATTCTTTGGCTGTCACATAATTTTTTGTCATAGGACCCATGATCTAATTCAGGCAACAATGGGTGTATTTGGATTTAACTTATATGTGGACAACATGGCACTGCTCTATTCCATAGCTCCAGACACTGTCCCTAAGCTGGTATGCAAAAGACACAAGCCATTGTTAACAAGACCAGACAAATGAGTATGAATATATAAGTTCATTATCACGTCAGAAAGAAAACCTGAAACAATATCCTACTGATAGTAAGTTTTATTATTAAGTGTTAGTATGATATGGGATTTTTCCTTAACATATGAATTTCACTGAGAGAGAGATAAGGCTACACAGTATTTCTCACCCCTAACTTTCAAAGTATTTAATATTTAGCTGGGCGCAGTTGTGCAAGCCTGTAATCCTAGCAGTTTGGTAGGTTGAGGCAGGAGAATTCCAAGTTTAAAGCCAGCCTTAGCACCTTAGTGAGAGCCTAAGCAACTTAGTGTGACCATGTCTCAAAATAAAAAATAAAAATGGGCTGGGGATGTGGGTCAATGGTTAAGCATCCCTGGCACCAAAAAAAAAGAAAAAAAAAAAAACCAAAGTATTTAGTATTTAGATGACATGGTGTCATTCTACCATCATTCTATAAGAATATACCTTTCCCTGGATGCTTCATCAGGGATACCTAGGCATATTTCTCGGTCGAACCTTCCAGCACGTCTCAAAGCAGGGTCTAATGAGTCTGGTCGATTAGTAGCTCCAATGACCAGAACCTGAGCTGTAGCAGCCACGTTATTCAGATCTAGTAAAAACCAGACACAGAAGAGTGGTGAACAAGACAACTAACATTGAGGACGATCATGCTTCATGCTTACACAAATCATTTAACTGTTGGAGATTTTATACTTCTTTATACAAAGTATAAGGAAGATAAATAAAATGCAAACTTTGTTCTCAGCAATTGACAACACACTGAGAAAGATTAACTATATAATTAAGAACACAAGGCTGTAAACCAAGCTTTGTGAAATATAATTATGGGTAGTGTAAACAAAGTACAACACTAAGAAAGAGAAGCTACTATGAATTCCAAATAAGGATAAAGGGAGGGTTTGTGGAAGAGGTAACATTACAGAATAGACTAAAGAGTGAATACAATGTTAAAAAGCAGAGATGGGGGGTGGAGTGCTGGCTCAGCCGTTATGGCACTTGCCTGGCAGGCATGAGGATGTGGGTTCAAACTCCAGCATCACATACACAATTAAGTGTTGGAGCAACAAAAGCCACATGAAAAATTAAATAAAATTGATTCTCTCTTTCTCTCTCTTCAAAAAAAAAAAGAAGAAAAAAAAGCAGAGAGATGCTAATTAAATTCTACATAGAAGAAAAAGCATGAGTGAAAGCACAGAGACTGGAAATTACATGGCATGTTTAGGCAAGGTCAGCAAATCCAACCACAGGGAATCTGGAGAGGACAGTAAAGTGTCTTGGAAGAATGATAACATTAACTTGAGATTGGGAAATATAAAATAATCTAAGCTGCTCTGGCTTAATCTAGAGATAGAGATTTAGAGAAGGACAGATTGTAGGACTTTAAGTTTATTTCTTTCAATAGAACCAGGATTGAACAGTAGGGAGTCAAGTTATACTCCCCCACAAGAAATAAGAGGGCAGTCAGATATTAATTAAATCATGAGTTTACACAACATATTCTTTACCTAGCAGAAAAACATGAAGGGCTTTTCTCAGAATAAAGGCCTCAAAAACACAACAGAAAACTTTTGGATAAATATAAAATAGTAGAATAAGCAACTTGGAACCTGGCATGGCAAGGAACACAAAATATATATTACTTTAAATGGTCTCGTGTACATAAAACATGTGCTATTTCAAAGTAGGTAAAATCTAATTCTAAAAGTTCGAGCTGATTCTTATATAATGTTAGTGGAAATGCGAACTGCAAAGTCTTTATGAAATGTGATTTGCCATTTCCCATGAAAATATATAATTTTCAACTACCAATTCTACTGCTAGTATTTATCATGGGAAAATACATGTGCACCAGAAAGGCCTGTTTAAGGACATTCCCCTTAACTTATTGCAAAACAAAAAACTGAAAATAGATATCTATCATTGTAAGAATGTTTAAACACAATATGATAAATCTATACTAAAAAGTAAATATATCAGTTAAAAAGAGTTAATGTGGGCCAGAGCATGTTCGAGGACCCAGGTTTGAACCCCAGTAACACATACATAACTAAGTTTCAGAAAAACAAAAACCAGAGGAAAAATATAAATAAAATTGATTCTCTCTCTTAAAAAAAGAGAAAAGAAAAAGAGGAAATGATTAAAATGGGAACATTTCCAAGATGTATTATTAAGCAATAATTACTAAGTTGAAGAATGTTCATGGTGCAATCACAGAATTATAAAAAGTAAGACAATGTTAGCATATGTGTATGTAAATGAATTAAAAATATAAATGACAATTTAAAAAATAATTAATGGCAAAATCTTTTGTGGAAAAGATTTCATTTTACGTTAAAGAGATTTAAGGCTTAAATATTTCATATCTCTGTTTATGATGTACACTATTTTTTTTCTTTTTGAGAGAGAGAGGGACAATGAGCGAACAAGATAGAGAGACAGAATCAATCTTATTTAGTTTTTCATGTGGCTTTTGTTGCTTCAACACTTCACTGTGTACGTGGTGCATCCCTGCACATGCCAGGCAAGCACAGTAACCGCTGAGCCACCACTTCAGCCCCTAATGCACACTATTTTAAGAAACTTATTATCTTTAAATGAATTTATTATTTCAAACTGACCATCCATGCAGGTTAGGAGCTGGGCTACAATTCTTCGTTCCATATCTTTTGAAGCAACTTCTCTTTTGGGGGTAATAGCATCAATTTCATCAATGAAAACAATACAAGGTGCATTTGACTAGAAATAAAAATATCACAAAAAGACGACCATGAATGCATTCCCTACATTAATGAACAATTAAATGACTACATCTTTTTTTTTTCCTTTTTCTTTTCAAAGTACTGGAGATTGAACTCAGAGGCATTCTACCACTGAGATACATCCCCAAGGCTTGCTTGCTTGCTTGCTTGCTTATTTAATTATTTATTTTTTGTAGTACCAGGGATTCAACCCAGGGGTGCTCTACCACTGAGCTATATCAACCCTTTTTTGTATATTTTTAAATTTAGAGATAGGGTCTCATTAGACCAGGCTGGTCTAGAACTTGTAATCCTCCCATATCAGCCTCCCAAGTAGCTGGGATTATAGGCATGCACCTATCTATGATTTTAAAAATTTTAAAGTTCAAGGATCATTTACCAAAACAATAACCCTAACATAAGCAGTCATGGTATGTTACTTCTGATTTTTTATCTGTCTGGAGAGAACTAAGATGCTTAAAAGAAAACAGTAAAATGGCTATAGATCTGGTAGCACATTTGTAGTCTCTTCCTTAACCCATATTTTATGCTAAATATACTGAAATTGTTTTGTAAATCAGACGTATTTACTATACTATGGAACATAAATGATAAGTTTAAAAGATTTAAATTAGAAAATCCAACTTTGTTCAAAATGTTATGTTCCTATAAATAAAAATGTCCAAGCAGTTCTTTCAAATCTGTTTTAGAGGAATTTTAGAAGTACCAGAACCAGGGCTAAAGTGGTGGCTCGGTGGTTACTGAGCTTGCCCAGCATGGGCAAGTGCGCGGGTTCAAACCCCAGCACCCACGTACACAACTAGGTATCTGAGCAGCAAAAGCCATGTGGGAGGCTCAATAAAAATTGATTCTCTCTGTCTCTCTCTCTCTCTCTACCTCTCACTGTCCTTCTCTCTTTAAAAAAAAAAAGAAAAAGAAAAAAAGAAAAAGTACCAGAGCCAGGTATAGTGGCACATGCCTAAAATCCCAGCTATTCAGAAGGGTGAGGCAGGAGGATCACAAGTTTAGATCCAGCTTAGGTAACTTAGTGAAACGTAAGGGGAAAAAAAAAAGAGAGAAAAGTCTGGGATATAGCTCAGTAGTAAGCTGCCCCAATATTCAATCTCCAGTACCACCAAAAATCAAAAGCAAACAAACAAACCTAGCTAAGGTTCTGAGTGTATTAAGTCAGGACATAAGAATCAGCTGGTTATCTAATGTCAAATCCATTAACGCCTAAGAATGACTAGAGGTAGGGAGGAATGGGGAATTATTTTTTATCAAACACAGAGTTTCAGATGTTCAATGGTTAGAGGTGACATTATGCTCAATCAGACTGTCAGCCTGGCTAAGGCATCTCAAAACCACATGATAGAGTCAGATATTTGTTTCATTTCTAGCTGGCTGTCTTCCTCAATCCTCCTCATGACAACGTTTGCGAAAGAGCACCTAAGACAACTGGATACATTGCCCAGTTACAAAAGGGTAAAGTTACAAAGGGCAAAGTTGTCAGAAAACAAACACATAAGTATTTGCCACTGATCTGGAAAACTGGGAAAAGGAAGAACATGAGAAGGCATATATGCCTTTAAAGAAGGCCTACTGGGTGCTGGAGTTGTAGTTTAGTGGTTAAGGAGCTTGCCTGGCATGCCTGAGGACCCAGAGTCACACCCCAATACCACATACACAACTAAGCGTTAGAGCAACAAAAACCAGAGGAAAAACTAAATAAAATTCATTTTGTCTTTCTCTCTGTGTGTCCCTCTTCTCTTTATTAAAAAAGAGAAGAAGAAGAAAGAAGAAGAAGAGGGAGGAAGAGGAGGAAAAGAAGAAAGGAGGAGGAGGCAGCAGTTCATGGGCAGGACATGGTGACATGCACCTGTAATCCCACCCAGAAACTCAGGAGGCTGAGGCAGGAGGATCATAAATTCAAAGCTAGCCTCAGCAACTTAGTGAGCCCCTAAGAAACTTAGTGAGACTCCTATCTCTAAACAAAAAATAAAATGGGGGGGGGGTTGGAGCAAGTGACTCAGCGGTTACAGAGCTTGCCTGGCATGCACAAGGACATGTGTTTGAACTACAGCACCACATACACAACAAAGTGTCAGAGCAATGAAAGTCACATGAAAAATGAAATAAAACTTAGCATCTCCCTCTCTCACTGTCCCTCTTTTATTTATTTTATTTTATTTTTTAAAGAGAGAAAGACAGTAAGAGAGAAAGAGAATCAGAAACAATTTTTTAAATTTAGTTTTTCATGTGGGTTTCGCTGCTCCAAGACTTCGTTGTGTACGTGGTGCTCAGGTTTGAGCTTGCATACTCACGCATGCTGGGCAAGTGCCGTAACCTCCAAGCCACCACTCCAGCCCCTCACTGTCCCTCTTTAAAAAAAAAAAAAATGGGGTAGGTATGTGTCTCAGTGGTTAACCACCCCTGGGTTCAATCCCTGATACAAAAAAAAATTTTTTTAAATAAACGAAGGTATATGGTTTTCTGCAAAGGACCACCCAATTTGATTTGACTGTTCTCTAAACCACATGTTTTGTTGTACTCACTTTCATTAAGGAAGAAAAGACCAAGGAAAAGTGGGTGTTACTCTGTAAATTTACTGAACTACTGTCAAGACGTACTGAGTCATTACTGGTTTACAGAGAAACTTTCAACACAACTAAAGATGACAATTGTTTCCTTTGTCCTTATTCATCATTCTGTTTACAATAAACACAAAAATTTACCACTTGTCCTCTGGCTATGTCTGCCAAATCAACAACTATCTGGCAGGTTTTGGAAACAAGTAACACCTGAAAGAATTAGCTTTGCATACTGTCTTTCCCACCCTTTCTCTGCATCTTCCTTGTGTTGCCCACATCTTTTTTCATTGTCAGTTTACACAACAAATCAAGTAAACAGACTCTCCATTCTTGCCATATTAAAATATTTCTCTTCTAATCTCACATCAGCACCTAGCATCAGTATTGGCCATGCTCAGCTACTATGTACTCTGAATGCAAATACAGACATAAAATCAAACTTTTCAATATTTTTTTTGGTTTTAGCTATAATGATTTGTGCTTGCTCAAGTGTGCATAACAGCATGGTTAATATTTACAGGGCTCCTGCTGTATGCACAAGGTACTACTGGGTGCCACGGCTCATACCTCTAAGCCCAGTGACTCAGGAAGCTAGGGAAGGAGGATCACAAGTTCAAGGGCAGCCTCAAAAATTCTGTCTCAAAATAAAAAGGTCTGGGGATGCAGCTCAATGATAAAGAACCCCTAGGCTCCATCCCTAGTACCAAAAAGGAAAAAAAAAGAAAGAAAAAGAAAAAATAATTCTTAACCACCCTATACAATTAGGTAATATTACTACCCCATTTTACTAATAAGGAAAGTGAGGGGTAATTTAACATTACACATAATAGCACAGGATTTGAAGCCATCTTTCTCACTGAAAATACAGACATTTAGCCACTATGATGAAAATAAAACTTTAGTAAGATGTAAACATCATTATCCAAAAAAAAAATTTTTTTAAGAAAGAGGGACAGTGAGAGAGAGGGAGAGAAAGAGAGAATCAATTTTATTTAGCTTTTCATGTGGCCTTCATTGCTCCAACACTTCACTGCATATGTGGCACTGGGGTTTAAATTCACGTACATGAGAATCAGGCAAGAGCCACCGTTCCAGCCCCCATTATCAAACTTTTAATAACACAATTTACATATAAGATAAAATCCATTCTGAGGGGCTGGAGCAGTGGCTCGGTGGTTATGGTGCTGGCTCGGCATGCACCAGTACTTGAGTTCAAGCCCCAGCACCCACATACACAACAGAGTCTCTGAGCAACAAAGGCCATGTAAAAAACTAAATAAAATTAATTCTCTCTTTCTCTCTCTCTCTCTCTCTCACTGTCCCTCTCTTTATTTATTTGTTTATTTGTTTGTTTGTTTGTTTGTTTATTTTTATTCATTCAAACCCTCTTTTTAAAAAATCAAATCTGAAATTCTCTCTCTGGTAAAAGACTTTTCTTTTCACAACTTAAATATACAAATAGAGAAGAGTTTATCCTGTCATATTTAAGATTGCTTTTATAATGTGATAATCTTAACCAATTTCCATATTGCTTAGTAGTTGTTTGGTGTAACCTATATTGGACAAAGTAAAAGTCAATGAAAATATCATGAGGATAATATATTTTCAATATATGACTACTGGGTATGAAGGCCCAAAACTTCCCACCAATTATCTTTGTTTCATTTCAGATGAAATAGATTATTTATCCAATAGTCTATATTATTAAATCTACTTTAAATATTTATTCAACACATAGCAAATTACCAAGCTTACAAAAGAATAGCCAGTGAATGGCATAATGAATATCAGCATCAGAGAAAGCAGGAGCTTAAAATACAAGTTTATAACTTCTGACAATCTGACATTAGCCATTTGCTGACTCACCACAGCTTGTTCAAATAAATCTCTGAGCTTCTGCTCTGACTCCCCAGAAACTCCTGACACAATCTCTGGAGCAGCTATTTTCAGAATTGGCAGGTCAAGTTCCTGTGCACAAAAACAAAAAAATGACCAAATATTCAAATCTTAACCTCCCAAATTTTTCCTTATCCTCTTTCCTCCACTAAAATCACATTTTTTAAAAATGACTATTTTCCCAAGGAATTTCATCTTTGTGTATAGGCCCTATAAAAAATCACTAGAGAAAAATCTATGGATTTATGCAAGCACATTAAGCAGATACTTTCTACTTTTTTTCACTTCACAGATATCACCATAAAACTCTGTTCTCAGGGCTGGAGTAGTGGCTTACCAGTTAAGAGCACTTGCCTGGCACAAGCAAGGACCCAGGTTCAAAACCCAGCACCACATATATAACCAAGTGTCAGAAAAACAAAAACTAAGTGAAAAAAATAAATAAAATTATTTCTCAATCTCTCCCTCTCTAAAAAAAAAAAAAACAAAAACAAAAAATAAACAAAAAAACCCAAAACAAACAAAACAAAAAAAAAAACCTGTTTTCTCTGGAATCTCAAGAGATGTACCCCTCCACCTGGGCTGCGGCTGAACCAAAATAACTGTTATCTGTCATTTGCCTCTGGACAGGAAAATAGCTAGAGCTATAACACAATTGTTTTCCGTAAACTCTGCTAGCATTCCTCTCCTTGATAACCAAGAGAATCATTTGCTAGTCAGAAAAGGCAAACTTTTTAAGGAAGAGAAATTATTGCTGTTCCATCAATATGAATGGCAACAAAGCCTAGCTAACTCCTACTCATTCTTCTAGCTAAGAAAATTTCACTTCCTCAAAAATACTTGGGGCTGGAGCGGTGGCTCAGAGGTTTTGGTGCTTGCCTGGCAAGTAGGAGGACCTGGATTCAAACCACAGCACCACATACACAACTAAGTGTTAAAGCAACGAAGGCCATGTGAAAAACTAAATAAAGTTGTTTCTCTCTCTGTCTCTCTCAACGTCCCTCTCTCTTTAAAAAAAAAAAACAAAAAAAACTTTCTTTGACCCCAACTGTAATGTGGGTATACTGTTAGTGTACATAGCATTCTGCACTCCTCTTTTTTCAGCTTATTAGAATTGTTACTATGTACAACATTTATTTGTATGAATGACTGTAATGTCTCTCTCATATTAAAACTAGATTTGTGGTACTTACCACTACATTCCAATGTCTGCCATGCAGGAGTCACACAATAGAATTACTCAACAAAAATGAGGCAAACAATCAAGTTGCACTTTAAAAATGATTCAATTTCACAAAGCATAAATTTGTTAATGATTAGTATGCTATTCTACTAAATGAAGTTACTTGGCTATTTTGCATTTTTCTACCCAATACAGTTTCTGAAAAATCTGAATGGCTAAAATAAAATTGCTAACTTTTTTTCTGCAAAGCAAGAAAGGATGTTTAGAAAGAATATTTCAACCCTACAAAGCATATAAGAATATGACTCAAAAGAAATTCTGAATAAATATAGCTCTATGAAAATCAATAGCATCCTTAGTTTTTACTTTGCTGTTCTTAAGAACTATGAGATTAAAGCAAAACAGAAATTAACTAAAAGCTAAGTTACATGTTTAAAAAGGGGTTGTTTACTGCTACATTTTGCTTCCCATCCAACTTTTATTATATACACAATTACCTATATTGACTTTTTAAAAAAATCTCACTAATAGCAGAAAGAGGTAAATAAAGAAGGGATAAGTTGTACACAGTAATACACACCAGTAATCTCAGCTATTCAGAAGGCTGAGGTAGGAGGATCTCAAATATGAGACCAGCCTGGGAAAATTAGTGAGACCCTGTCTCAAAAAAATTTTGTAACAAGGGTTAGAGATGTAGCTTAAGGTTGAGCACCACTGGATTCAATCTCCAATATCACAAAAAGAAAAAAAAAAGAAAAAAAGAAAAAGGGGGAGGAGGGATTATTTTTCACTGACCATATTCTTTTTCAAAGAGATATCAGGTCTCACTAAAGTTGACCAAAGAGGCAAAAACAAAAACAAACAAATAAAAACAGCAAAAGCAAACAAATGTCAGCAACCTCACCCCAGCAATTGCATGTGCAAGCAATGTCTTCCCACAGCCTGGTGGCCCATGAAGGAGAACTCCACGAGGGGGCACAACACCCAGGTGATGGTATACTTCTGGGTGACGCATGTGAATGAGCATCTTGCAGACTTCCTAGCAGGGAATAAGCAGAAAAGATGTCTTCCTCTGTCCGTAACAGACAGAATCAAAATGGAATGAAATGTCATATTCTTCAGACCAGCAAAATAGAGTAGATGAGAGTGCAGGCTTAGACCCGAGTTTGAATCCTGGCTCTAATACCTATAGCATGACTTTAGCCTCTTGGGCCACTATTTCCTACGTTGTAAAAATATCTACCTTTAAAATATACTGAGTGCTGGAATGGTGGCTCAGGGGTAGAGGGCTTGCCTGGTATGCATGAGGACCCAGGTTCAAACCCTAGCACCACATACACTACACAACTATGTGTTGGAAAAACAAAAACCAGAAGAAAATCTAAATAAAACTGATTCTTTCTCTCTCTTCAAAAAAAAAAAGATATTGAAAAGAAATTAGCATAGTAACTAGAAAAGAGAAGACACTAAAACATTAAACATTATTAGTACTGTTAAAGAATATTACTTATGGGGCTGGAATGGTGGCTTGGCAGTTACAGCGCTTTGCCTGGCATTCGCAAGTATGCAAGTTTGAACCCCAGCACCATGTACACAATGAGGTTTCGGAGCAGTGAGGGCCACATGAAAAACTAAAAATAAAACTGATTCTCCTGGGGCTGGAGCGGTGGCTCAGCGGTTTCGGCGCTTGCTCAGCAAGCACGAGGACCCAGGTTCGAACCCCAGGACCACGTACACAACTGAGTGTTGGAGCGACGAAGGCCATGTGAAAAAAAAAAACCTAAATAAAGTTGTTTCTCTAAAAGAAAGAAAAAAAAATCACTTCTTTTAAAAAAAACCAAACTGATTCTCCCTCTTTCTCTCTCTCTTTAAAGAAAAAAAAAAGAATATGACTTATGAAGTATGTATCTTATGTACACTCTAATTCAATAAGGTGAAAAGATGGGCTGGAGCAGTGGCTCAGCGGTTACAGCGCTTGCCTGGCACGCACGCGTTCGTGAGTTCAAACCCCAGCACCACATACATGATGAAGTGTCTGTGGAATGAAAGTCACATGAAAAACTAAAAAGGTGAAAAGATAAAGGATAGTGTGCTTCTTTTATCCCTCAATACCCTGAGATATGTCAAGTCTGCCCTTCTCACCTTCCCAATCTCCTTTTCTATACCCAGTTCATATTAGAAACAAAGAGGTAGGCTTTGTATAAGTGATCATCAATATACCCACTTGAGGTAAAATTCTGAATCAGACCTAACTTTTAATGTAGTATCATTGCCTCCAACATCTTCAAACTTCACATGAGATATCTGTAATTCTAGTCCCCTGGCTTTAGCTGGTAAACAAAAAGAGAGGAGGTGAAAAGATTAGTGATTCAACATAAACTCATAATTCAAAGGCAATTAGAAATATTTTCCAGTAACTCTTTTCTTCGAACAGAAGGCCCCCCATGCAAAACAGCTTGGAGAAAAGAGTGATGGCTCTCTCAAAGCAAATATGACCAAAAAAAAAAAGCAAATATGACCACTACCACCCACAAGACTTGCACCTCACCTTTCTTTTGCAGGACAGCTGCTACTTCTCCATCTACTTCTTGAAGATCTTCCTTCTTTCTTTTGTTTCCTTTGCCTTTTAGTCTGCCCTTCCTTTTTTTATCACTTTCCAGAAAAGAAGAATCTTTTGAATCCTGGAAAGAAAATAAACTTAAATATGCAATATTTTAAAATGAAATGCCAACCAAAAAATTTTTTTAAAGATAGGTACTAGGGCTAGGCATGTAGTTTGATGGTAAAGCATTTGCCAAGCATGAGCAAGGAAGGACCTGGGTTTGATTCCCAGCACCACACAAAAATGTTTATTCCTGCCTGCATGCTGTAGCACTTTTATCTGGGTGTTTTCTTCCTGTTTTTGTTGTTGGTACCAGTGACTGAAACCCAGAGTGTCACATCCCTAGCCCTTCCCCTTCTTTTTGTAATTAAGTTTTTTATTGGGATACAGGTCTTACAATGTTGCTTAAGGCCTAACTAAGTTGCTGAGGCTGGCTTTAAACTTGTGAACTTCCTGCCTTAGGCTCTGGAACCACTGGGATTACCGGCATTAGGCTACCATGCACAGCTTATCTGTTAATTTTTCCCAATCTCATTGCTTAAGGATGCTGTCTGCTGAGGATGGCCTTTTTTTCCTATTACCTTAAATCTCAGTTTAAATCTTAACATTTAAAAATGTTCTTTCTGTATTCTTTTAATTATTTTAATGTCTTCCTCACACTGCCAGACACTATATTTGTAACTGTATTGTAGGCTACCATAATCAGTTTTGTATTTGATTGAGAAATTTGTCTAAATCTCTTTCCTGAATGGTAAGCTCCTTGACTTAGGATATTAAAATCATCTTTTATTCTGAGTATATTCATAGTTGGTGATTCACATAGTTGATATTTAGCTGAAATCTGATGATTCAATAATTAAACATGACTACAGAGCTGCTTTGGCAACTTAAAAAAAAGGCATAATTCAACATAGAAGTCAAGTTTTTACCAACCACAATAATGTTCTTAATTGATGGATGATTAAAGCAAAATAATTTGGAAAAGGCTCATTAATAATTCAAAGGGAAAAGGTTTCCTAACTTAAGGGCTGTGTATTTGGAAACCAATGAGTGCAACACTGTCCAGGAGAAATATAATGCAAGCAACATGTAATTTTATGTAGTCTAGCAGCCACTTTTAAAAATGAAGCCAGGTGGTGTAGCCCATTCATGTAATCTCAGTAACTAAGTATATCCCAAACATTCTCATTTCAACATAGAATTAACAAAAAATTATTAATACTTTACATTCTATGTTTCATAGTAAGGAACAAAGTCTAATGTGACTGTTAAGTTCATAGTACATCTCAATTTTGACACTAGTTTCAGAGGAAACACTTGATTTGTACTAAATTTTGTAAAATTTATACCCGATGAAATAGATTTGGCATACCTAAGTTGTTTCAAACATATTAAGAGACTTTCCAAAAATTAACTATAAATTAACTATGAGCTTTAAATTTACATTTAAATTAAAAATTTAGCTCCTCATTTGCACTAGCCACAACTTAAGGGCTCAATATCCACAGGTGGCCTCTAGGCGTAGGGTGGGAGACAGGGTGGGGGGAGGGATTAGGAAGGCTATCAAGGAGACTGGAGGGTGTGAATATGGGGGAATCATCTCAGAAGATCTCTGACCTCCACGAGATATCCATTTAACTCAGGGGTTCTTCTGGGGGAAACACAGAAACATCGGGAACCCAAGGGGGGCATCCATGACATGGCGTTAGCCTTGGATAGCTATGTATATATACATTTGTTCTTATTTGACAATGTTTCCCTCTCGATTGTAACTCCATATTCATCTAATAATAAAAAAAAAA
>PVKS010040436.1:0-16637 GCA_004027875.1 Aplodontia rufa | reverse complement strand
ATGAAATTAAATTCCAGTTGTAAAAGTTTTACTAGGAAATCAGAGTTTCAATTATTGTGGCAACAAGAATATTGATAAAGTTTGGAGTAACGATGGTGGAAACAAAGAATGACAGAATTTCAGTCTCATTTTTCCTCAACCTATTTTTTTACTTTAAAACTCTTACTGTTTTCCTTTCTTGAGGTGGTTCCCATAATATATTCATGATTCAACTTTTATATTTTGGAACATTATAAAACTTTGTTAATTTATACAAAAGTTTATTAAGTTATATTTGTCTTATATGCTAATTTATCAAAAGACTGTTAAATATTTTTAAAGATCAGTTCTTCCCCTAAGGATGTACTGATTCCTTGTGATTTTTAAAAACACACTTTACTTTAGAATAGTTTTAGGTACACACTAATTCGTGAAAAGACAGAGCTCCCACTCAATTCTCCACATTGCTAACATCTTAGAGTACAATGGGCTGTTTGACACTCGAATGAGTCAATGTGGATGCATTAGTATTAAGAACAGTCTAAAATTTATTGAAATTTTTGGTTGATTTTTTTTTATACTTGTTTTTCTTTCATTTATAAGCTCAACAATTCTCTCCAAGCATTTATTTATTTATTTTAGAGTTATAAAAATTGTTTTAAAGGCATCATTATAAATGCATGGAGTTGAATTTGTTCTAATTCTGTCTCCAGTTTTTCCCCTTCTCCTATTTTCCTCCCACCATATGTATATATGACAATAGGATATGCAACAACATACTTAGAAAAGCATGGAGTATACCTTTTTTTAACTTGGTTTCTGGTATTTCCCCTCCCACTCCTTCCTCCCACCCTCTGCCTTCAGCATTTCTTGAAGGGCAGGTTTCCTAACAGTGTAATCCCTTAGCTCTTGTTCATCAGGAAATATTTTAATTTCTTCCATTTCTTGAAGGAGCATTTGGCTAGGTATAAAATTATTTTTAGCAATTTTTATTTTCAGAGCTCTGAAATGTCATCCACTTTCTTCCGATCTTCATGGCTGTTGAGCAGAAACCATGGATTTTTTTTCTCTTTTCTCCTCCTCCTCCTCCTCCTCCTCTTCTTCTTCTTCTTCTTCTTCTTCTTCTTCTTCTTCTTCTTCTTCTTCTTCTTCTTCTTCTTCATCTCCTTCTTTTTTTGGATTCCTTATGCATGATGAGTTGCTTCTGTCTTGCTGCTTTAAAAAAATTTTTTTAATCTGGATATTGACAATTTGATTAAAAACCTTTCTGTTTGAATTTTTCTGCATTTATTTTTCTTGGATGCTTAGATTCTTTTCTTTTTGTCACGTTTGGGAAATTTTTGGTCATCTTTAAAATATTCTTTATTCGTCTCCTCCAGAGATTTTGATTATGTGTAGGTTGGTGCACTTCATGGTGTTCTATAAAACGACAGATTAAAAGAAAGAAGGAAAGAACAAAAGAAAGGAGAAATGACTGCATTTGATGATTCCTTCAATGCTTGGCCAGACCATTTATAATTCTGCCTTAACCTTATTATCTGTTTATGTTTTCTAGAGATCAGCCTGAAATGCAAACTCCTGGCTTTCTCGCAACTTTTCTGATCCTATGTGCTATATTAGGTATGCTTGTGGCTTTCTGTATTTCCCACTATAGTTAGCCACTTTTAAAAAAAAATTATTAAGGAGTTGAGTTATTGTACAATCATAAATGCATATAAAGTAACAATACGATATGCATTTGTTCTTAAACCAGAATTATCCCCACATCACCCACACCCCAGTCTCTCGGTTCTTCTATATTTTTGCCCCTACAAGTGATATAAATGCTTAGATTGTGAATTTTCCAGAAATGAATGATTGTATATTATCATTCTCAGGGGGGTAGAGTATATTACATTGTTGATTGTCTCCTTAGATCCCTCTCTATTTTCACTCCTTCTCTCCACCCCATCCATCCCCCCCCCGCCACATGTCTATGGTTGCCCTAGATTATGTGTTGTTACGCCTTTGCTGGGTCTAATACATGAGTTTACAACCTTTCACCCAAGCCTGGGTTTTGCTCCAGCCTCCACAAATGAGGGAAATCATTTGACCCTGAGTCTCTGGGTTTGTCTAACTTTGCTCAGCATGATTTCTTCCATTGCCATCTATTTACCTTCCAAAATTAGCCACTTTTGAATATCTTAATTTCCCAAAGAAGCTTTCTTTATAGCTTTTCAGGTTTTTGGTGTTCTGTTATTTGCTTCAGCTGCTCAAGGTTGCTGTGGATTGTCCATTAGCTTTAGAATCTTTTGGGGAAATGGCCACTGCTTTTGTACCCTAAGTGAATTCTGGGTGAAATGAGGCAAAGGCAAGCATGTGGTATTCTTCACGCTGCCTCAAGACAGATGACAGCAGACAGTCACTTTGAGAATTCTTTGAGAATAATATCTGCTTTGCTCTCTCTAGAATCAGGGTTCAGGGTCCCACACTGAGAAAGTGGACTTCTGTCTTCAAAATTCCGTTTGAGCCCAGGAGGGGTTCTGGCAGGTACAAGGAAAAATGCCCCAGAACTTTCTCACATTCATAAATTGTCTTTTTCTTGACTTAGCTCTTGGCTTCCTTCCTGCAAATCTGTGATTGACTTCAGAGTTCTAATGAAGTTGATTTTGACAGTTGCTGCTTGATTTTTCTGTGAAGGGCCAATGGAGCTACCTACAATTCCATTTTTTTGCTGACTTTTCCTATTTTCCTTGTAGTTTTATTACCAATTTTTTATTTATTTAAGATCTGTCTCAGTATAAATGTAAGTATTAGGTAACATAATGTAATGTGCATATCTAGTGCATAATTGACATCAATTCACTGACCACATGCATATGATTGGCTAATGGAGACAGCTTGAGATTGTTAAAAATTTTAAGTAGATTGGAGGATCATACACAAATAATTAAAAATAGCTGATTACACATTAAATCTTACATGTTTATTTTTCCAGTTTTCTTAATTTTATCTTTGGAGGACTTACTCTGAGATTCATCCTTTTAACCTGATAGCCACTAGGGACTTGTTAGTGTTCAAATTTCCCCATAATCATAGGAAGCAAAATCATAAAGAATTTTAGTATGTTAAAACTCCTACATGTATTATTAGCTTATCATTTTAGACATGATTCGTGATTTATTTTTCTCATGAAAATACACCATTATTATAAAAATCAAATGTTCAAATATATATGCTTTGTGAATGCTAAAGAGCATATTAAATGTGTTTTTGTCAGTTTATTAATCTCCATTAGGAAATATAGATTCAGTGTATGTGTCACAAGGCCACCACATGATAGAAAGCTTAAGTTGTTCCGTGGACGTGATCTGAATAATGACAGCTTTGATTCTTTCTGCCATTACTCACCATTTAACATTTTTAGGGGGATTCTGGGGATTGAACACAGAGATACTTCACCACTGAGCTACAACCTCAACAGTTTTTGTTATTTTGAGACAGGGTCTCCCTAAGTTGCTGAGGGTTTTGTTATGTTTTCAGGCTGGCCTCATATCGGCAATCCTCCTGCCTCAGACTACTGAGCCACTGGGATTACGGATATGCACCACCATACCAGGCATCATTTAACTTTTTGATAACAAAAATTGCCTCTTCAGTTCATGATGACAAAGTGATTATCTTGTATATGATGTTTTATTTATATTTGTTAAGTTTATTGATTTGAGTGTTTACATTGAATATTTGTCAAAATAGAAATTGCCTCTTTAGTACATAAGGATAACCTGGGTTTTAAAAGAGGTTACATTTACATTTTGGCTTTCTTTTTTTTTTTTGTATTTATTACTTTCAGTGTTTGTCAATATCACTGAATCCATGTTTGTCAGGTGATATCAAGCAAAATCTGAGGATGTCAAGCTGAGATACTGAGAGAGGATAAGGGAAGCAGATGTTTTGTGAAGGATGTGTTGGACACCCTCAAGCAGCAAAGAGACCCCTGGTAGCAGATAAGAGATTTTGTTAGGAAAGGCAGAGGGATGGCTGCTCTCAGGACCAGAGAACAGCAGCGCATGGTTGGGAGTGAACAAATTTATTGGCTCGCTGGTGGGAGTAGGGCTTGGGTGGGGAATTTGAAATTGGGCCCTTTTAGGGACAAAGGAATTGTTACTGCAGCTGGACCAAGAAACATTGACTCCATGCCAGAACTCAGGTGTGGTGAGGTGGTCAGCTTACAATGGGAAGGAATTTCAGCAGTGCTGCAGGGAGGTGGGGAGTGTCTCTAAAATTCCTGCTTTGGGAAAGAGGAATTTGTATTTTCTGGGAAATAAAAGCTTAAAGCTATACATCTCAATATGGCCATCATTATTGACAGTCATCTAACAGGACGGACATGAAATGGTGAAGAAAGAAGGAACCAAACTGGGTTTGGCAGCTGGTGGTTGCCACTGTAGTATCCTCTTGAATAAATGAGGTTTTAGACAATGAATTGCAGTATAGCACAGTTTGCTAAATGTAATAGAGCAATAGCTTTTATATCCCAAATTGGAAAGAATAAAAACTCAATGATGATTGTCTTGACTTGATGTTTGCATAGATAGGTAGATACAGTTACATACGTGGGCAGTTAGAACAGTGGCTCCTGATTAGTAAGTACTATTTAAGTATTCATTTTCGTTATTACCTATGATCATTTAAAAAATATTGTCTCTTCATTAATTTGGGCCATTTGATGGTGGTGATTAGCACATTTTTAGTGAAAAAAAAAGTATATTTTAAAGTTGAAGCTTGTGAGGTTTTCAGAGGCATTGTTCCATGTTATAGTTTAGAAAATGTCCCCCCAAAGCCTCATGTTTTCAGAGGTGAAGTTTTTGAGAATTAATTGGATCATGGAGGCTCTGACCTGATTAGTAGATTAATTCATTGATAACTGAATAGACTACAAGAAAGAGGCACCTGTTTGGAGAGGAAAAAAGTCACTGGGGGTGTGTCCTGGAAGGATTTATCTTCTGGTCCTGTCCCCCCTCTCTCAGCTTCCCCTCTTCCCCTTGCCCTAGTTGTCAGGAGCTAAGCACCTTTCCTCCTCCATCTCCTTCCAACATGACCTTCTGCTTCATCTTAGCCCCAGAGCATGGGGCTGGCTGGCCATGACTGAGACCTTCCCAACTATGAGCCAAAATAAATATTTTCTTCTCTTAAGTTGTTCTAGTCAGGTATTTTGGTTACAAGGATGAAAAACAGACTGGTGTACTTCCTTAGAGAAATTTGGCTGTAAAAGACCTTATTTCTGGCTCCGTGCAATGAAATCCTAATCTGCTTGTTATTTTGGGAAGGCTCAAGGACTACAGAACATGCAAATAAAGCCTTTAAATCTTTGATTGATTGTTTGGTAAGTCTGATTACCAGGAAGAAGAGAGCAATGGAATTCCAGATCACAGTTTCTTCCCTTGGGGTATAAAAAAATATAAATATTATGAATAAATATTTAAAAGAGGCAATTATGTTGCTTTGGCCAGGTAATTATCTCAATGCTTTTTTAAAAAAAAATTCTCTCCTTTTTGCATTGTGTGACTATAATTTGCAACTTTGTTCTTTCCAGTTTATCAATTTTATTTTTCCTTTAAGCAATTCCAATCATGTGCTACCATGTTTGGGTCAGCATTTTTACTTTTTACTTTTTTTTTTTTTAAGAGAGGAGAGAGAGAGAGAGAGAGAGAGAGAATCAATTTTTATTCAGTTTTTCACATGGCTTTCATTGCTCCGAGACTTTGTTGTGCACGTGGTGCTGGGGTTTGAACCCATACACTTGCACATGCCGGGCAAGCTCGGTAACTGCTGAGCCACGGCTCCAGCCCCAGCAGTTTTACTTTTCTTCCTGCTATCCCTCCAGACCACTGCATGAAATTCAGACCCTGACATCCGCAGTCTATGAAAATAGGTTTTTCTTTATCAGAAAGAAATTATTGTGTATTTTATATTTTCTTCTGATTTTCAATGTCAGTGACTCTTTAATGAGTCCGTACAGATGGTTATAAAATGACTGAGTTAGTGATTTGACCTGGTTGGAATTAGCTTCAGGATTTGGGTTTTTTTTTTTTTTTTGGCTAATATTTCTCTTTATAAATATTTGATGGAGATGGTGTTTAGAAGTTGCACAGGTGTTACATAATTTATGAGAGTAATATTTTAATGTCATTCGTCACTTTTTACCCCCTATGGATATAAGATACTTAACTTGCTTTGTCTTTTCTAAAAAGTCTAACAGTTTCTGATAGAGCAGGTTTTATCCCAGGAAGCAGAAGCTGGGTAAATTATGTAAGTATCAAAACCTGGAACTTGGGCAGTTAACTAAAGAAAATGCCCTTTTTCTACCTTGTAGTTGCATTCTTGGGTACTTTTGGTAATTTTCCAGGTTTCTATGGACTATATTTTATTATTATTATATCCACCAGGATTCAGGAATATCTGAAACAGGGAAGGTAACTTTTCACAGTAAATACTTAACAAAATTAAATAATTTAAACCTATTATTTATTCATGGTTTAACTTTTAGAAGTATGATTTGATTTAAAAAATAAATCTTATTAATTAAACATATATAGTAATGAATGTAATGATGATCAAACATAAATGATTGCTTTATCTTGACTGAGTGCAGATTTGGGTTTGAAAGAACACCTCAGCTCTTACTCTCCAGTGAACAACTGGAGCTCTTTATTCCCTGCACTGGATTTCGTTTTAATAATGCTTAGTCCTCTTGGAGAAAAGGAAAATATATAATGGATCAGAAAGACAGAAATAAGTCAGAATGGGCTGGCTTCTATTCACCACTTTTCTTTGTTTTTTTTTTTTTTTTTTTTGCTTTTAGTTTTAAGAGAGAGGGATAGTGAGAGAGAGAAAGAGAATCAATTTTATTTAGTTTATCACGTGGCTTTTGTTGCTCTGAGGCGTCATTGTGTATGTGGTGCTGGGGTTCAAACTCGCATACTTGCACATGCCAGGCAAGTGCTGCAAGTGCTGAGCTCCAGCCTCTTCTTTTGATTTTTTAAAAATGTTGGCAACTATATTTTTTAATTGTCATGTGTGATACTTTGCTTTAGAATACACTTTTTCTTTTTTTTTTTTTTTGAGAGAATGAGAGAGAAAAAAACAATCAATTTTATTGATTTTTTTCCATCTGGTTTTAGTTTCTCAGACACTTAGTTGTGTACGTGGTGCTGGGGTTCTGAACCTGGGTCCCCACACATGCCAGGCAAGTGCTCCACCCCTGAGCCACTGCTCCAACCCCAGAATATACTATTTTGGGGGCTGGGATGTAGCTCAATGGTAAAGCATTTGCCTATCATCTACAAGGCCCTGAGTGTGATCTACAACCTTACAAAAAGAGAGAAAAAAAAAATAAATAAAAAAGAAAGATAAAAAGAAAGAAAAACACAAGAATGGAAAGAAAATAAACAGTAGAACCATAGCATACAATAAGAACTAAAGTAAAAATTTCCTATGGTGCAACACAAAATAATCAGGACAAAGATATTCTTTTCAGTGAGAAATGTTTAAATTTTACATTCAAGGCAATGTTAGCAAAACAATTTTGTTAATAAGTCCTTCCCTCCTGGCCAAAGTGGGGGGAAAAAACCCAAGAAAATGGAGCTGACTTACTGTATTTTCTCTCTACTTTTGGGTCAGATTCATTTCTTCTCTCAAGGTCCAGATCCAGCAGATGCTCCAAGTGGCAAGCCCAATGGGTTTGGAGGACCTCAGTTTGCTAAGTGTGGACTGTGAATCCTTCAGTATCTTTTGACTCTTTTCTGGCTAACTTTATGCTTTTGGAGCTTACAGCATTCATTCTGGAAAGGAAAAGAGAAGCATTTCACTTGTGTGGAGTTATGCTAATTGCTAGTTTTAAATACTATAAGCATTTTCTCTAGTATTTTTTTTTTCAAAATGGGAAAGAAAAAATGTGCAAGAGCAGGAGAAATATAACCAGATGGTGGATCCTGTGTCATTTACCCTTTAAAGAGGACTTAGGAGCCCCTGGTGAACCCTGGGTCTGCTGGATGCTATAAACCATCCCACCGAGAGAAAAAATGCCCCCTAGCACATTCTATGCCAGGGGAAGAGGGCAGATAACATGATTAAATGCTGGTATTGATCACCTGCCTGATAAACATAGGCACGCATGGTGCACGCGAGCACACACGTGCACACATACATAGTTTACAGAACGAGAACAGAACAGCCTGCGATAACAAAGAGAACAGCCAAGCCTCATTGAACACTTACCATAAACTCATGCTTTGTATGCATTTGATCTTTTAAATAGTTTTTTTCTGTACCATTGTGATTCACTGGGGACACTGAGGTGCTACAAGGTTGGGTGACAATAGGCTTGTTTGGAGGACATCAAATGCAAATAAGCTGGGCCCTGAGTCCTCAAGCTTTCTCTCTCTCTCTCTCTCTCAGGAGAGGGTGCAGCCCTCCTGTCCTAGAAGGTATGGCCGGGGAGGGAGGATAAGGTATAGAGCTTTAAATAGCAGGATTTGAAACTACAGCTCAACAAAAACTGATAATTGGCGTCGCAAACCAGGAAGAATATGAAATCTTTTTCCTCTTATTAAAGAAATATTAGAAGGAGATAGGCAGCAACCCCCACCTCTCCCCAGGGGTATGTGGGGTGTTCAATTCCCCTCCATCTTTAGAGCTTTCTGTTTGATGTTTGGGTGAAGTGGGCTCCAGCCAGAGTGGGACACATGTGTTGGGTGAGACAGAGGCAGGAGTGTAAAAAAACCAGAAAATCAAAAGCCACGGGTATAAATTCAGGTGTGGGTGTTTATTGGCATTTGCTGCTCCAGGGCCAAATTCACCTACACTGCCATAATGAACATGGCAGGGGAAAAGGCATACAGGGAAAATGGTGCTGGACCTGGTTGGGCAGCTGGTTTTATAGTTTGGGAAAGGAAAGAAGTGGATGGGGATGGCCTCTTGGAGATTGGCTGGAGGACCCATCAATCATCAGGTGTTTGAGGATCGCCATTGCAGCTTGTTTGCCAGTGTCTTCATTGGCTGTTCTGCCAGCGTCTTCATTGGCTGTTCTGCCAGCTTCTTCACTGGTTGTTCTGCTAGCTTCTTCATTGGTTGTTCTGCCAGCATTTTGATTGGTTGTTCTGCCAGGGTCTTGATTGGTTGCTCTTTTCCTGGCAAGCTGCCTTGTGCCCCACCCCCAGCCAGCTGCCCCAGCTGGCTTAGCGCTTGATGGCATGGGAAGCTTGATGCCCTGCCCGGATCCGCCATCCACTGAACAAGGAGAGTCTGGCTTAAGTCCTTTCAGAGCACTGAAGCTTAGAAATAGTTTAGAATATTTAACTCATTTTGCACAAGAAACCGAGGCCCAGATGGGCTGTTGACTGCCTAGCAGGAGAATCAGGGTGGAAACTTGGTTCCCTGAGTCCTCATTCAGAACGTTTCTTCTGTGCTGCCTGCTCATTTGGCCATTCTCGGCTATTATCTTAATTGTTATGAGGTCACTTTTTATTATGCTTTTACTTCCTGTGTTAGAACAGTAATATCATTCCAGGTGATCGCTGACATTACCACAAGATCAACCCACAGATTGTTATTGCTGTATTGTTCAGCATTTACACAAGCTGAAGCTACCCTTTGGACTAGTTCTGTATTGCAGCATAACAAATGTAGTGACTCATAACAAAGCCATTTATTTGCTTATAGCTCCGTGGCCTGAGGTCTGGCAGGCTCTTATCAGGGTGTCCATGGCTGGGCTACTGCCTGGAGGCCTCTGGGAGGCATCTGCCTCCAGGTTCTTGCAGTTCCAGCAGTAGTGGGATGGAGGCACCTGCTCCCTTCCTGGTTGGTGCTCAGGGTGGTGCTAGCTGCTACAGGCCTCACTATGGTTGTGACAGGTGTCCCCTTTATCTTGAAAGCCAGTGCAGGCCCACCAAATCCTTCTTAATCTTTGAGCCTCTCTGACTGCCCCTTCTGCCAGAAGGAGAGAAAACGCTCTTATTTTAAAGCCACCTGGGATTAAATCAGAACCACCGAGAAAATCTCTTTGATTAACTAAGTAGTTTGATTAAATTACATATGTTAATTTTACATACGTAAGGTACCATAATCATGTGCATATCTCATTATATTCAAAGTCACATTCTTGTTGGATAAATCTGGGGATAGGGCATCTTACAATTCTGCCTAATAGCCTCCAAAGTCTGAATCTGTGCACTAATTTATTCATTTTGTATGCACACACACACAGACTTTTGTAATATTCTTTTTATACGATGCATTATATTTTTCTGAACAAGATTTTAACTCTACAAGTAGGCAATTAATAACATCTTTTTAAATTCTGTATAGTTTTGGACTATCAAGTTTTGCTATTTCATTTATAATATACAGAATATATGTTTGTGTATTATTGTAAAACAATCACACACTGTTCTAAAACCTATAGATTAGTAGCAAATTTATGAGGTGTGCACATTTGGAATATGCTCACATGCTTGGAAGTAGAGAAAATTTGAGTGTAGTATTAATATAATCCATTTGAATATAGGTATAATTGATGTATGTTCCTGCCAAGTTTTTGAAAGGTAGAATTATTAGCAAGATAGAAAAATACTTTTTAAAAATTTCACATCATATTGGTAATATATGAAAAATATAATTCATAAATCAGTCTATTACTAAACTCTTAAAGTGGTAAACTCTAGTGCCATTCGACAATCTAATTTCCATTTCTTTAGGAGCTTACCAAAAGAATAATATATTGTCCTGAGGAAACCACAAATAGAACTTTTTGAGTCTTAAGAAGAAACTATTTGTGTGATTATAAATGATTGAGTTGTAAGAAAGTCTCAACTGGAAATATGCAGATATCATAGTTACCCAATGAATAAAGCTTTTGTAATATCTGGAATTCACTGAAAATAGAAACAGGAAAGAAGTGAAGCGAAATGCCATGTATTACCCAAAATACCTCTAGGAATAAATTACACTGTTGTTTAGCAAATTAAAAATACCCTTATTTCCCATGTGAAACATCGAGCGTTTTCAACACCTCCAGGAGTAGAGTTTTATTTGTGAACCCTTCAAAATGTAGAAAAATCCTTGGGGATACCTCTGAATATAGCTATAGCCATCGGTCTTCAGCTATTACTTTCAGTTCCATGGCAAATTTTATCCAAAGTTTTCGTTATAACATCTGTGTTGTATGTAGAGCTTTGTATTTAGGTGTCTTAAAAATACAAATAGATTTTCAAATCAAAATCTGATCATATTGATGTGGGGTTTTTGAGATGAGGCCAGATTCTCTGCTCCCACTGGTGAATGGAGTTTGGGCAGACTGCAGATTTCTGCTGCCAAATGGCCCATCTCTAGTGTTTGCAGCTATTCCCAGTTAAAACTGGGAATTTGGGCTGGCTGCAGGTTTCTTCAGCTGAAATAGTGTTAGCAGCTCCCCAGCTAAGAACTGGGTTTCCCCCCTGCTACTGTTGAGTGGTGCATTGCAGCTCTTGGTGTGGAAGCACACCCGGGGAATTCAGCATAAATCTTCTGGGTTCTTGTCTCATGAATTTGAAAAATAAAATCCATGGACAACCATGGAAGGAGGAGTTAAAACAGTAGGATTTATTTAAGGAAGGAGACTCCGCAAGGCAGAGGGGTACCTGGAAGCATGACACCGTCCAATGTAGGTTAGACCAGGGGTTATATTGTTTTGAGTATGAGCCTTGAGTAAGATGCATGTAAAGTAGGCATTGAGAAAAGCACGGACATCATTGGTAGAAATCTATGTAAAACAGACCTTGAAACTAAGCACCAAAACCATTGGTTAAACCCTGTGTGAAACAGGCATTGAAACTGGCTATCAACATCATTAGTTAAAATCTATATGAAATAGGTGGCAAATTCTTTCTAGTTCCCATCTGCAGCTCCCAGCCTTCTTAGTTTTCCAGCCTCAGGGACAAAGCAATTGCTTTCACTGGTGAGCCTCTTGGTCTTTTTGCATATGAAGGCCCTGACCATACCTGTCAATCACTCTTTAGGGGGTAGCTTCTAGGTGTGGTTGAATGCAAGGTCCTGACTACTTAGCCATTTTACTGTCTCTCCCAAACTATCTCAATCTTATAAACCATATATTCTAGACTATGCTTCCTAGTCTAGAACTGTTTTCTGAAACATACAAGAAATACTAGAGTATTTGTCTACATAAAAAAAAAATACTAGAACATCAGGGACTTGCAGGACTTTGAATAAGAGCCACCAACATCATTTGGGTGTGCATGATTGTTTAGGGGAATGTATTGTTTTTCTTGACAAGGAAGTTAGTCCTGGATCTGGGATTAAAACTTGAGTCTACCTGAGTCCAGAACCCCAAATTTCAATCCGCGCACTTTGCTGAATGGTCAGTTCCCACACGGAGCAGCAACTTCATGATTTCAGATTGATCTTTCTACAGATCAGCTCTTCCCTGGAGCAGGCTGCAGGTACTGACCTTTAACAGGTGCTTTTCTATAGGAATGAGAAGCCTCAGAAGCTGTCAGTTGAGGACTCACTTCAAACGAGCTGAACAAAAGGTGCTAAACTATTAACAGCTGGCAATATTTGGAGATTACTGTATTTTTTTCTTTTAAAGGCAGAAAGATAAGGTTTTCCAAAGAAATGCAATTCTAGGGCATCTTAGGGTATCTAGTTCTGCAATGGCAGCTTCATCTCGATTTTGCCCCTAGCAAATCTATCAGGCAAGTTTTTATTCAAAACCTTTGCTGTTTATTAAAGTCCATGGAAAGGGACTGTCTCCCAATGCCAACACCTGGTGACTTCTAGGTTGTTAAGTCCTCACCTCTTGGACTTTGTTTTGTTTGGGTTTCCTATTTATGGCCCATTCTCTGCTTTGGTAATCCCTGGTGTCTTTGTCCTTTAGCTTCAGTCCTGCTGTTGCCATGTGGAGGCCCTGGGTGATTGGCAGCTTGTGTAGAGAGACAGCACCTGGGGCTCAGATGACCATTTTTGTTACACAATGACTCAACAGGAAGCCGTAATTGGCAGCCAGAAAGAAGCAGTGAATTTCAAAACAGTGAAGTTTTCTTCAAAACTCATTGCATAACTATTTGGACATCTTTGTATTTGAGTGAGGCTGTAATGGAAGACTCCTTACAGTGTGTGTACATGTATGTGTGTGTGTGGTCTGTGAATACATGTGTGTATGTGCCACTAGAGTCAGAAGGAAAATGAAGAGGAGAATTTTTGAAACCTATTGGCTTTCTTTTCCCTTTCTATTTTCAATAGGAGGTATATATCTGCTAGGTATTTCTCGATGAGTCAGTTACATCTTTAAATTAGTGTGCTTGCTTCATTTAAAATGAATGCATATTTGCGTAGAGGTGGCTGTGCTAGTCCTTAATTGACACTGGGTCTAGAAACCAAATTAACACAACACCCATTAGCAAGTTAAAGTGGCAAGTTTGATTAAGTTTTTGAACATCTGTGGGGACATTCACAAGAGAAAAAGATCCAAAGGAATGGCCAAAGCAGGAAACTTTTACAGTTTCTAGACAAAGAATGAAAACACTGTAAAGAAAAAAAAAAAGGATAAGACATAGGGCTCTGGGTTAGGGGTAGTAAATTCCAGGGGTATCACTGCTATATCCAGCATGGCAGGCATCCCGCAGCCCTGATAGGGAACCTCATGGTACGAAGAAAGAAGGAGACAGAAAATCCGAGGGAAGTAAAAGTGTGGGGGAGGTCAGGAGGCACCCTGCTGTACACGGTGGAGGCACTGAGCTGAGCCACACGCTTTATATTCACAAGAAAAGTAAACGAGTGATTCCCAGTTAAACAACTAGGGAGTGCCACAAGCATGTTGAGTCATTATGCCAAATATCCCCTTAATTCTCTCCATCTGGGGGAGGGCCATTGTCTTTTCTGGGCAAGCCTCCAGGTGTGGCCAGGTGAGTCTTCTCAGCAAGTTCCCTGGCCTCGTGCCCTTGCTTTGAGACTAGATGCTGTTCAGCTCTACCCTAAGGAAAACAATGGGTTCCAACACATCACTGAGAGACATTTGGAGGAATGAAAAGCTGATGGCTACATTAGATAGTTTATACGGATCATTTTCAGCATCAAATTGAAGTCACTGCTGATGGGTAATCTTCTTGTACCGGTACCAGGAAGGCATCTGTCTCCCAGGAATTTTTATGAGCTCTAAGGTAAGAGAGCAGTCCAGAAGGTCCTTTCTGCAATGCTCTTCTTAAGTGCTTCAGTTAAAAAATGTTTATGTTGAAGAGGCATATTTTGGGAGGATATTTTCTGGTTTTCTTAACTTGCTACAGCTGTGTTATACTGAAAATTTTAACATTAGCAATGAAACCGAAATCAAAGTCCCAACACTCAGAGGGTGCTGTCTTACTAACATTTGGTATATTTCCATTCAGTATATATTGATCCAGAAGTTGCTATATTTTCAGTTCGATTGCTTTCAGCTTCCCAGCTACTATGTGGCACGTGTGAAAATGAGACAGGAATCCAGTATTCTTCTTGGTATTGCTGTTTCTAATAGCAGCTAGAGAATGAAGGAATGTGGCACTTCACAGAAAAATTTCATACTGGAAAAATGCAACTCTGATCTTGAAGTTAACTAAAACAGATTGACAGAATGATTGCCTGTATTATTTGTCTTATTGGGGGTTATCTGCTGATAATCCTTTACAAATTAAAACAACCAAATATATATATATATTTGAAATTTAGTTGTTGTACAATCAAAAATGATCCCAACAAAACAATATGATATATATATATATAGATTCTGAAAATTAGATTTACCCCCAAGAGTCTCCCCCCCACAACTACCCACCCTTATCCCCCCTCCTTCCCAATGCATCTCTACAAATGCCTTAGGTTGTATGACATTACACCTTATCCGGATTTAAAACATGATAATAGACCTCCTTTCTCAATGGCCAGGGTCTAGCTCCAGCCTCCACAGATGAGAGAAGACATTCGACCCTTGGTTCTCTTGGTTATGCTGACTTCACTCAGCATAATTTCTTCCATAGCCATCCATTTACCTTCAAAGGCTGCAATATCGTTGTTTCTAATTGCTGAGTAGAACTCCATGGTATATATGTACCACAGTTTCTGGATCCATTCATCCAGTGAGGGGCATTGGAAAACAACCAAATATGTAGTATCACATGTCATCTGATTTCAAAAAATGAGTAACTTCAATTAATCTGTGTTGGAGACTAAGGCCAACATGACGCCTGGCCAGATGTCAGAGAAAAGAATTAGCGGTGAACAACTCTGTAAGAGGCCCAGCTAGCTGGCTTGTATCTTCCCTAGTAATTAGCAAATTGCCTGACCGAATGACTAAGCCATTAGGCCACTCATTTGTTACAATTGGTTGAATATGTTTGCACTGTATCCCTATTGGTTGTTGTAACAGATAAATACCGGGCGTACAGGGAAAAAGAGTAGCAACTAGTAAGCAGCAGCAGAGAAGAAGAAGAGCCTCGATGGTAGAAACAGGGACTCCAAAGAGAGAAAATGTGAATAGCCTTGACTCTAAATGTAAAAAGCCTTGCCTCTAGTGAAGAGGAAGGAGATGAAAAAGGCTCTAGTGAGAGGACGCGTATGTAAAGGCCTTGCCTTTAAAAGAGAGCAGGCGGAGAAGGAAGAGCTGGGAGACCTCTAGTGAGAGAGAGGGAAAAATAAAGCACTTGGAGAACTCAGGACCAGTGGGTCTACTTCATTCCCAGTCAACCTCTGAGTGAGAGCCTCCCAGTTCCTGCCGTGTGGCACTGGACAAATGGTGGCCCGTATGGGGACTTCTCTTTGATCTCTTTGGCAAGGTTGGTAAACTGAGGAACCCTTGCAGAAAAGCTCTGGTCAGAGTGAAAAAAGGGTGAGGTAGTTATCATGGGTTCTCATGCTTCTAAAGCATAAAAAACTTTGCTCAAGGCTCTATTGGCATGGGGGTCAAAGACTCCACTGCAAAAAGTTTTATAGGTGTAATTAATGAGGTGAGTCCCTGTTTTTTACAGGAAGGACTTCTATTCTGTAACGGCAGCAAGTTAAACCAAATTTAGGAAGGGCTGGTAATACTAGAGATTCGGTAAAAGGGACAATTCCTATGTAGCATTTAGTTAAAGAAGGTTTCCTTTCCTCTAAACTGAAAGTAAAAGATTCAGTCCTTTTGGTGGCAGAATCCATGGAGGAAGTACAGGAAAGGAAGTCCCTTGCCTTTCAGCAGAGTGAAAAAGAACAAGGTCTACCTCGAGAGGAAGAGGAAGAGCTTAGTGGAAGTGATTTAGAAAGCTTGGCTGTTAATGAAAGGGTGCTGGGATCAGAAAAGAGAAAAATAACATGACCTTCTGCTCCCCCGTGGGAGCCCATGCTGGGGCACTCCACTGTTTCTCAGGTATGACTTAGTCAGGGAGCTAGCTAAACAACTTAGTACAAGAAGTCCACACGGTAGGGTTCCCTGTGTATGAGGATCCCTAGACAGGGAAGCACCATCAGCCTTTCGACTCTAAACTAGTGAAGCAACTCAAGGAAGCAGTGATGACTTTCGGACCAAATGCTCTTTTTACTCTGGGATTAATAGAGTCAGTAGTTAGTATGAAACCTGCACCTGATGATTGGAAGTCATTGTGTAGAGCAGTATTATC
>PVKS010040435.1:0-16637 GCA_004027875.1 Aplodontia rufa | reverse complement strand
GGAAGCTGGAGAGAAGGCTGTCATGGCAAGGGTAGCTGTTACCTTATTTCACACCACCACTAACATCCAAGTTTCCAGCCACATGGTTTTGGGTTGAAAGAGCTGCTGGCAAACCCATGTTTAAACAGCATAATTTATAAATATGTGTGGATGTGTTTTCTCTTTCTGTTGGCATTTTGGACTTTTGGACTATTAGATGAAAACTGCTCAGTGCTTTATTAGGGACGAGTGTGGCCACTGCCTATGGAAGGTGGCAGGGTGCTGTGCGTAAACTTGGCGAGGTTTCAGCAGAGGATGGATGGTTCATGAGCTTTGGCCTTGAATTCTGGAGGGATCATGGTTGGCAGTTGTTCAGGGGCCCTCGATCTCCTCAGCTGCATGGCTGTGGGTTGCCTGTGGAGTTGCACTGGTGTTTCTCAATAGCTGTGGTTAATTTTTGGGAGCCAGAAGTGACCATTTTGGAGGAAATTCTTCCGCTTTCTTTGAACAACGAAAAAAACTCTAGAGTCTTTGGTTGCTGTGGTGTGTGCTTTTTTATGTCCTTCATGGAGCATTGATGAGAGGTGATGGGCAGAAATTTCCGTAAGCTGAGCTGGGTCCTGAGAGATGTTTGCTTATACGTGCTACAACCAGTGAGGATTTTTACTTTTGTGGTGGAGAGGCCATGGAGAGACCAGCAGAAGCACACAGGCCAATGTGCTGTCATCGTACTCTGGTGCCCCTGGACACAGCTCTAGAGGTGGGGGTTTGATGAGTATGGGTATTTGAGGGGGTAGAACGCTCACATTTTTTTTCTTTAGGGTTCCATTGACATACAATAAAGTCCACTTTTGTTACCTAATACTTGGGTAGATTGTGAGCATGCAGTCATAGGAGGACCACCATGATGGAGATACGTAGTTCCATCACTCTGCCATATGACCGTGTAGTCCTTGCAGGTAACTCATCTGACTTTCCTTTCTGTTCCTGTGGTTTTCCCTTTTCCTGAGTTCTCACATAGTAGGTGGAGTAGTTTCCAACTAAGATGTTGACACTTGGCAGGGGTACATTTGAGATCCATCTGTGCTGTTGCTTACGTGCGTTACTCTTCCATTTTCATGGGTGAATGGTATTCTGTTGCAGAGTCCCATAGTTTGCTGGTTGACAGGACAGTGCAAGGGCAGGCACGTTGCTTCCAGATTTTAGAGATTATAAATGCTGCTGTAAACAACCAGGTATAGGCTTCTCTGTGGACATAAATCTTCGCTTTATTTGGGAAAGTGTATAAGAGTGTTTGAGTTATATGGTAACACGTGTTTAACTTTGAAATAAGCTGCTAGAATGTTCCCATAAGGAAACATGCTGTTTTGCATTCCTGACAACTGAGTTTGGGAATTCGCATTGCTCTATGTCCTTGCAAACACGTGGCATCATCAGTATTTCATTTGAAAATGTTACCATTGGAACTTGACATAACACCATGTCCTGATGGTTGTCTAAGTGTAGTTAGACCTTGCTGGTTCTCTGGGAGAATGTATTTCCAGGATGATCTGACAAACGGTACTGACCTCTGTTCAAGATGAGAGTGAAATCACCAAAGGGTAACTATAATGTGGTGTTTTAAACCTAATATTCACTTGGAGGTACCCTATGGTTTGAAAGTAAGTTTACAAGTTTTTTGATCAGCTTCCTTTCTGGAGGCAGAGCTTAATTTTCAGTCCCTTCAGAGTAGGTTGGCTTTCATGAGTCACTTCTGTGAGTAGCCTGTGACAGAAGGGGTCATGTGTCATCTTTCAGGCTAAAATGCGTGTGACCTCTTCGTGGCCTTCTTAAGTCTGGATTTAATGCTTCAGGGATAGCCTGCCAACTCCACACTGGAAAGAGACTCAAGTAGCCCTGTGGGAGGTCCTCAAAAGCAACCCAAGCCTCCTGCCCAGAGCCAGTGAGGCTTAAGCCCTTGCCCAGGGGCTCCTGAGTGAGCTACCTGGGAAGTGAATCTTGCAGCCCCAGGCGATCCTTCATGTTAATGCCTCTTAGCCAGTATCTTGAGTGCACCTGCAGGAAAGACCGGAAAGACTGTGAACTAGAGCCACCCAGCTGAATTGCTCCCAAATTACTAACCCATAGAAAACGTAAGAGATGTTTCCCATTTAGAATCGTCAGTATCGGGTCATCTCTGACACACCAATACATAATTGAGACTTTGATACTGGATGTAGGATGCTAGTGTTAAAAACCCGAAAACAAAAGATTCAGAGTGAGGCAGTAAGCAGGTGAAATGGCCTATTCTGTACGAGTTCTAGGGTTCATTTCCCTGAATGATTGCTCTTGCATTTTAGTGTAAATATTAGGCTCCACTTGATTTCAGTTTTTTTCCTCTTAAATGGGTTTTGTAATAGCGGACTCAAAATTGCATACAGAAGAACATTTGTTTTAGGACTTTAAAAATGTCATACACTTACCAAGCAAAATCATAAATCATGAAACACCCTTATCCAATTTCTTAAATATCTTTTTTCAGTGATTACTGTAACAGTAGGAAGTCTTTGTCTGAATTTTTGTTTTAAATTTTAATCTCAGTATGAGGTTTTAAAGTAAAAAGCTTGGATGGAAATAACTGATTATCTAGTTCTAAAGGACATTTCCAAAAGCAATCTCTAGGGCATAATCCGTGCACCCACGTCTTCAGAGTAGGAGATTTACCACTTAAGAAGTCTAGTATCATTGGTGGATATTTTACATACATGTTCTTTAAGCTTCAAATTTAGTTTCTTTGGCAGTTCCAACCAGTCTCTGTAGGAGTAACTATAGCAAAAGTCAGATTGGACTTCAGTTTGGAGCCCCTGTGCTGTGCTGATACACCACACCTGCCTTCCATCAATTCCACAGTGTTACATAAATTGTTGAGTTCTGCTTTTTTTGGCTGTTTCCTGGCTAAGGTGTGAAGAAACCCAGGAGAGAGAAGAAAGTAAATCAGAATGTGGACGCTGTCTTTTCCTCTCAATAACCATGTCTGACTTAATCTTTGGCAGAACCCAAAAACCCTCTTTCCCGTGATTCAGTCTTATTTCTTTCTCTGCTGGGGGATGTGATGCAAATATTTAAACTTATATTGAATCATTAATATTCAGAAGTTGACAAGTAGAGGGAAAAGTACTTTGGAGCACCTTCCAAATGCCATTTATGTCACACTATGGCTTAATGTGTACCGGTGTGTTCCCTGAGTTGATCCAAACTGAAGGTTTCAAGTATTGATCAGGATTTCATTCTGTATTGTGAAAACTATTGGCGTTTGCTCACTCAGTTGGCAAGGTATTGTCAGAGATCATTCTCGGGGAATATATGAAACTGATCCTTTGTACTTAGAAAATCTGGCTGGGTTCCTCACTCTTCTGGCAGGACATAGTACACAATATATAGTTAGAATATTAGCTCTAGCCCTCTGGAACTCGAAGGATGCAGGCATCCAAACCTATTATCTACACCAATACTGTGTGTGTGGGAAGTCAGTTATATCGTTCCTCTACGGTCAGTGTCGCCTGTCATTGCTGGATTTCTCCATGGGAGGGCTCAGGTGAGAATACCTAGTGCCAATTAATGTAGCAGGTACATGCGTGGAAAATTCACTCTGTACTGTTCTATAGGTCGTTCTAACATGCAGCTGAGTGTAGGAGGTTCATTTTGGAGTAACGCTTGTAGGAGTACAAAGGATTGACAATATTAGCTTGGAATATAGACTGATGTAGCTCCTTCTAGACCCATGAGGAGGTCCCTCATAAAGCCAGCATCCGGAATAGCTGCAGATTAGGCCGATGTGCGTAGCTTCCACACCACATCACCTCCGTTGTACACTAGCTAGGGATGCCCTGGAGAATGGGCCTCAGCTCTGAAAGAGATCCTGAGGGCCAGCTGCTGGATTCCGTGAGCCCAGGACCATTCTGAGCATCTGGGCAGAGTCCTGTTGTGAGGGGACCCTCTGAGGAGCAACTCTCAACGCCTCTTGCATGTGGCCAAAGGAGTCTTGGAGCTGTTTTCTGTGACACCCCCACCTCAGTTAGGTCTCACAGGTGTGGATGTAAATGCATACACAGATAATGGCTTTGCAAAAGTTGTCTTTCCTGAAATTGTTCATTAACAGCAAAAAGAAAAAAGTTAAAACTAATGCATAACTCTTCAGACACTTCCTTAACAATGCTATTTCAATTGCCAATCTTTCCTGGAGGGACAACACCTTTGAGTGGGTCTTCTGATACATTTTCTTTTATGCTATGGAACACCAATAAAACGTGATCTTGAATAATACTAGGTTCTTAACTCGGACATAATATTCTACACCCACAAACAATCTGAATACAGGGTTTCCTAGGTTTCCCTTGTCCACCATTATTTCATAGATTTAATACAACAGTTTAATTCAGTATTTTAAAATGAGTCATTTTTATTTAGATTTCTAAAAGTAAACTTTCATTGAAATTCCCTTTAATTTTTCACTCATTTTTCCTCATTTTACATTTTAATACAGCTCATTGCACAAATGTATAAATAATTCAGAACCAACAGATCTTACTTGTGAGTATGACCTAATAGGTGAGAGCAGAAATATTAAGGCCGCATAGAGGAGGGATACAGTAGCCCCGTGTCAGCCTTCCTAGTAGCCATTGATCAGCTTCGTTGATAGAGGAGAAAGAGTAACAGTTGATCAGGAAAATAGTTTATTTACTTACATTTTCATAGCTTTCTGTACAACCACATCTAGTACTACAGCTGTGTCTTTCATATAAAGGACATTCTGGAACAATAAGCATTGCATTTCTAACGAGCACAGGCCTAGACCACTGCTCAGTATCTTACTGCCTTGAAGTAGGCTAGGCCATTGAGTTGGACCCAGAATGCCTTTTCACCCAGCAGCACAAAGCCTGCACTTGGGTAGCCATAAGTGGTCTTGTTTTCTTCCTCACTGTGTTAGCTGTGTCCTCAAGGCCAATGTACTCAAGAATAAGCATTTCAGAAATTCAGGCCATGGTCAGTGACTCCATGGCTTGGGGCCCAAATAAGGGAGAACATCATGGTGGAAAGGTGTGGCAGAGGAAAACAGCTGAGGACTTGGGAGGCAGGGGGCAGACGGAGCTTGAATGCAAGGATGTAGGGATTCAGTCCCTGACTTTGTGCACATTGTCCCCATGACCTACTTCCTCTAGGCATGCCCTACCTGTTTGCAGCTACTAGCTATTAATGCATTCAAATGATTAAGCTGCTGTTGAGTTGGCCACCCCATAGTCTAATAATTTCTTATCGTCCTACATTATCTCAATGAGCTTTTGCGGGGGGAATGTGTTATATGTAAACCACTTTTGTCCATGTGGCTTTACTCTTTCCTAGTTGGCCATCCAGGGACTTGTCTCAAAGTGAGATTCCTTCCTAGACTTGCTGCCTGAGAGTCTGAGCAAAGACACAACTTGAGAGAATTCTAGAGGGAAGAAAATCTTTTGCCCAGTGTCAATTTTGCTTAAAATTATTGCTTTGCTCCTCTACCTAAAAACTCTTACCTCTACCTTATGCCATAGAGAGACCACTTGGTGCTTGACCTTTGGTATTAAAGAATTTCCTGAGAACCCTGAAACATTAACCTGTGCCATGGACATTGTCTTGGTATTTTAAAGGTTAATGGAAATGGATTCTTAGCCCCAATTTTTTTTTTTTTTGTTGTGGACATTGATCCCTGGGGCTCTTAACCATTGAGCCAGATCCCCAGATCTTTTTATATTGTATTTTGAGCCATGGTTTCCCTAAGTTTAGGGTCTTGCTAAGTTGCTGAAGTTGGCTTTGAACTTGCTGGCCTCCTACTTGACTATCTCAAGTTGCCGAGATTACAGGCGTATGCCACCATGCCTGGCTTTTGGCACAGTAATTTCTGTGGATGACTTTAATGCGGATTATTTGAAAGTTTGCATACATCTAGCTGGAATATACAACCAACCTGGAACTACTTCATCTATCACTTCAGCTATCAGGTTTAGGGCAAAGGACTGTGACGAGGAGCTAACTGATGATGTGATTCTTTGATGCATCTTTTAGGTTGGATTTCTGAGTGATTTATAAAGTTGAAAACGCTGGGAAGAATATAAAAGGATAAAACTGAAATGTACATGCCTTCGGGTTGGCACCTCTTTCTTGGTCCCAGAAGTGATCGATCCTCAGTTGCAGAATACTTGATGGCTTTCAGTGTTGTCCCTGACTTTGTGCACATTGCAGTTTGTTTTCCCCTTAATTTGTAAATTAGTGTGAAAATCAGGTGATGTGCTGTTTATTTTTTTTAAAATTTTTTATTTTGAGCAACCTTACAAGATTTTAACAAAATAATATAAAATGTATATAAAATATGCGTATATTCTGGATATTGCAATTATCCCCAGGAGTGCCCCCTCAATTACCCTCCCTTATCCCTCCCTTCCCCTTCACATTATAACTCTAAAAAAAAGTATTGTAAAGCATTACATCTTACCTGTATTTAACTCATGATGTGCTGTTTATATCAGTGTTGGAGCAGGAAGGGGGAGAATGGCAGAGACTTAAAAAAAAAAATTCCAGGGCTGGAGTGGTGGCTCGGCTTTCCTTCCATGTGAGTTCGCACATTCAAACCCCAGTACCGCGTACACAACAAAGTCTCAAAGCAATGAAAGCTGTGTGAAAAACTAAACAAAAAATGTTTCTATTTATCTCCCCGGCTCTTACTGTCCCTCTCTTAAATTTTTCCTTGCTTTATTCTTCTGAAGGAACACTGAAGTAAAACACAATATTATGCTTAGGGGGAAAGTTTTTCCGTAAGTGTTAATCGTATGATTACCAGTTGTGCAAAGCTCCTACATGCAGGGTGAGCCGTGAGGATATTGATGCATTTGTGGAAGAAGACTGGTGCAGTCAGCAATGCTGGGGCCCTCACGAGTGCCTGGTGGATCTGCAGCATGTGTTCCTGGGTGGTGAAGAGGAGAATGCACTGCTGCAGCTTTGATCAGCGACTGCGCTGTTGCTGTAATGGTCAGTGCTGTAGTTGCTCCCGACACAATGGTTTTGCAATTGAATCTGTGGCATGGGGATTTTCAACAGGATTTTTCCTATGCAAGAGGTAGATGTTGCACAAACCACATTTAATCAGTTTTGTCAGGGAAAAAGGGCAGCAAACCAAGTCCTGTGTTTTGGGGGAAAGGATCTGATGCACTGCCTGTTACTGTGGACTGCCTTAAGTGGTTGGCTGCTGCCACTCATCACTGTCCTCTTTTCAAAGGACTTAAAACAGTTGTTATCCTTACTTTGTCTCAGACAAGGTGGCATTGACCATGGCTGCTTACAAACTTAGTTGTAGTCTCTGCATGCTTTCATTTTTCATATGTCTGATTTTTACTTGGGGAGACAGCATTAACTACATTTACCTACTTAGGGGTAGGTGCATTACAAAGGATTTTGGGGCTGAGGGTAGATGAAGTGAAATCTGTATGCCTTACAAAAATACACAAGTGAGTCATTCTTTATTGGAACTGAAGACTGAAGTTAAAAATTCTTTCCCATAATCTTTTAAACATATGTTCCACAGAGGGGGAAAAATCTATTTAGGCTGGAATCTTGCACTAAGTTAATAAAATGTGAGTATATTCCCATGTTAGGAGTTCAGACATGTCTAAAGTCCTAAAGTTAAATGACAATGACTCTAAACACGACCACAATCAATGGTGCTACTCTGATCCTTTTTATCTCTGCTGTTCCTACACTGGACTGAGCTGGGTTTCATATACCTGCATCGTTCGCCTCTTTCCAGAATGTCTGCTTTACTGAGTACACAAAATATTAAAACATAAAATGCAATGTGATTAGTGTGTGTATGTGTGAGTGTGTAAATACGTCTTACAGATCTTAGGGTAAGTGAACACATTACTTGATTTTTAGGAGTACATGACAATTTATAGTGAGAAATGATCTCTGAAACTTAGAAAAATGAAAATATTAGCATTTAAAAAACCATGGTAGTATATTAAACTTGAACAGAAGGGTTTCATTAAATGTAGGACATTTAAAGAAACCCATTGTTGAAACATTTCTCTCTCATTGACTGTGCTTTGAGGCCCTTGATAACTGAGAACCTCCATCTTTCATCCCAGATAGACAGGATTGACGTCTTTGAGGTCCCAGGCAGACACACAACCCCCAAATCTTCACAAAGAGCTTTTGGGGCCACTGTGTCATCAGGGTACCTACTCTGAAGAGAAATGGGTGAGGTAATGTCTGTGAAGAATTTTAAGAAGGCTAAGAAATAAAAATATTTTTAGAAGAAGTTATTACTTTGGACAGGCAAGAGCTATATGTGTAATGAAAAGCCAGGGGAGATGAACACAGGATCATTGTACCCAAAAAAGGCAGCCCCGTGACCATGGCATGGGAAGAGGGACTGAAAGCCAGCATGGACGGCGCCAGATGGAGCCACACTGGGATCAAGGGCTAGACTGAGTAGATGGGGAGCAAGGAAGAGCACCGTGCACAGCCAGGGTGTGGGTGGCCCTCTTCTCCCTACTCCTTCATGCTCACATTTCAGTTCTGTTGACTTCCTTGGTCATACTCTGAACAAAACAGTGGAAGAATCCCCAATACATCATACTATCACATTACTTTTTACATCATGACTTTGCACTGAATGTCTTCATCCATTATAGTTTTTTTGGTAGCTTTTTTTTAAAGAGGGAGAGAGAAGCAATTACTGTGTGACTTTTATTCCTCCCACACTTGGTTGTGTATGTGGTGCTGGGTTTTGAACTCACATAGTGGCACAAGCCAGGCAAATGCTTTAACTGCTGAGCCACTGCTCCAGGCCCTTTTTCTAGCATTTTAACAGACATTTCCAATGAAAGTTTATTCAGAAGAGTTACAAAATAGTTGCAGTAGTAATTGGAAGATAGTTGAGGCCTAGGATCCTGCATTGTCTCATTCTCCATCCTGCCTGCTTTGGTATCTGTAATCCTCTCCCCCTCAGTGGCCTAGGCTGGTTATATCAGATCAAAACCCTCAGCTGACATTCGGAGTCCTTAACGCTGTGGCCACTCGTTCCTGGAACATGTGCTGAGTTTCACCACTGAGTTACCGTCGTGTGTCTGGTTCTCGGCTCAGACTCCTGCCATGTTGTTCTTACAGCTGTGCTCTTGATGCCTAGAATATTCCTCAGGTGAGCTAGTGCAACCCGCTGAAACTTGGCTGCAGACTCTCGGGGGCTCTTGACTTGAATCACCCAGTTCTTCTCCCTTCTCACGTTCTTTGACTTTCACCCACACCTGGATTCTTCTTGCTCAGCATCTGAAGACCCTGAGAGTAAAAGCCCAGCACTGAGCCGTGCCTGGAGTAGTTGGAACCAGAAGGGGAAACTGTATCATGAAAGAATTCAATTCTGATAGTTAGAAGGTAAAATTATTCCTGCTGCCTAAAACCTTGTGTTTTATCGGCATAGGAAGACCCTTGGGTATGAAATGTACCTGGTGGGTGTGATGGCTCTTGGGTTTTTCAGATCTTCCTTGAGGACGTGTTTCGGTGTTCGAATCGCCCTCACCTTGGTGCTCTCCTTTATGGAGATTGCGCCTTAGCTGTGCGAATACACACTGTGGTTGAAAGCACTCAGTCCTTGGTTGAGAGTGGGGACAGTGATGGTTGTGGGAATGGGCCCTAACAGTGTCGGCACGCAGTTGTTAACCCGTGGGCGTCTTCATAGCATGGTGGCCTGAGGGCAGCGGGGCTGCCTTGGAGCTAGGTCACCTGTAGGACTGCTGTGGCGGCCAAGGTGCAAGCTCCAATGCCGTCACCCCCCGCCTTAGGAGTCCTGCAGCAGCATTTGCATGAACACGCCTCAGCGAAAGGTTACGACTAGATTTCTCGGGGATCTACACCCCAGGTTTTTTTAATCTTCATTGTTATGGTGCTGCATTATGCTTGCACATATTGGTGGGACTTTTTATTACATATTTGCATTTGCACCCAATATAACAATACAATTGGCCTAATACCACTTGGAGCCATTCCCCGCACCCCCATGTCCCACCCCCTGGTCCCTTTGCTCTACTAATCTCTTCAATTTTTAGGAGATGCAACCCCACCTTTTTCTTTGTCCTCTCTAGTTTCCTCGTATGAGAGAACATATGACCTTTGGCCTTCTGAATGACTTACTTAGCTTAGGATGGTATCTAGTTCCATTCATTTTCCTGAAAATGCCATAATTTCCTTTTTCCCAAATGAAACTGCATTCTGTGTGTACATATACATGTACACACAAAAATACATCTAAATACCACAATTTCTTGATCCCTTCATCTGCTGATGGACACCTAGGCTGGTTCCATAGTTTGGTTATTGTGAATTGTGTAGCTATAAAACATGGATATGTATTACTGTAGTAAGATGACCTTAATTCTTCTGGGCAAATACTGAGAAGTGGTAGAGATGTAGAACCTACTTTTAATGGGTAGTGGCAATGTTCTGGAAAAATGTTTAACACAGATATTTCTGCACTCACCTTTGGAGAACACAATGTACAGTCAAAGTATACAGCTGTCTGCATTTACAAACATATCAAAGATGAAAAGGTACTTGGTTTTTGGACTGCTTTCACATTTTTATTCAAGGAATTTACATGTTTAAAGATTTAAATGTGATAATTTGGCTGCTTTTAAAAAAGAAGAAATATATATTTAAACTTTGCTATATGGATTACACACTGGGTATTGGAATTTCTGCTAGGGGCCAATGTTTATTCTAATCCTTCAGAGGTGACTTAACAATGGATGATTAGCAACTTGCTTGCAGTTCAGAAATAAAGTGAAGGAAGGAGCTCCGTTGTGGGCTGCGGTGAGATGCTAGACAGTGACAGGGAGGACAGCGTGCTTGGTATTTTCTTTTGGTGACTTAGTACACATTCCTCAGTACAAATCAGTGTCATAACTCTAAGGGGATCCAAACAGTGATGTGTAAATGTGTATGTCTGTTGATTGAAGTTGTCTCAATAGCTACATACAGACCAATTTCTACGAGCTTGTTTTTAACAGAGGACCTTCAGGATGCTTTCAGTGTCTCTCTCAGCTTAGGTCACAGTGATTTCAAAGACTTCTCTACCTCTAAGATTGTAATTGATGTTTTTGGAAGAGAAATGACTTCTGGTTTGTATTAGACTGTTAGGGCTGTCATAACAAAATACCACAGACTAGGTGGCTTAAATAAAAAATGTTTTCTGACAGTGCTAGACTTTCAATGTCTAATATCAAGGTGGTATCAGAGTACATTGCCTGTGGGGGTCACTCTTCTTGGTTTGCAGATGACCACCTTCTTCCTTAGATGGCCTTAGATGTTCTTAGATGGCCTTCCCTGCCCCAGTCCTAACCGCTGTGTGTCTAGAAAAATTTCTGATTTCTCTTAGAAGAAATGCAGTCCCATCAGATTAGGGTCCCAACCTTTGTACATCATTTAACTTTAATTTTCTTCTTAAAGGCCCTATATTTGAATATACTTAAGTTGAAGGTTAGGGCTTCAGTGTGTAAGTTTTGGGGAGACATTCAGCCCATAACATGACTCTATAAATCAGTCATTTGAGTTTTTCATTGAAGGGAAGGATGCGTATAATGTAGAGTTCATTTCATTTGTTTTAAACTTCCAGTTTGAAGCTAACTGAATCCTTTCCTTTTTTTCCCTCTCAATGTTTTTCTTTCGTGTAGAAATATGAAAGAATTCCAGAGATTTGACATTTGCATTTAAAATGTCAATGTTTGTAATTTGATATACCTGAACCCTCAGAACGTAAGTTTAGGAAATTTCATTAATCGTGGCTGATGGAGGGCCTTTGCACTGTCTTCAGAGGGGTTCTTTCTTATTGGTACTACAATTTTGGGAATACATGAGAGCCTCATATTTTGAGATGCATGGGCATACGAATGTGTACAAACATATATTGACTGTGACAAAAATGAATCACAGATCGTTAAGGTATGATTTACACCTTCAATAATGCTCTTCAGCAAAGAGAATCTAGTGAATGGTGTGAAACTTGTTTACTAAGGACAAGTACATGATGGGGCAGAGAATGTGCTTTGGTTTATCCCAGTAGTTGCCCTATTTTCTTTCTCCCCAGCCACAACTGTGTCAAATGAAACCTGAGTAAACAGAAAGGGGAAAGAGTTGGGGAGGTTGGAGTTTGAGGTGGGTATAGCAGTAAAAGGAGAAAGCAGACATGAAAAAGTTTGACTTGGGGTGGTATTGTACTGAATCTCTTATGTTTATGTTAGGATATGTTTTATTGGCTCATAAAACTCAGTCACATGAATAGATTCAAAACTAAGGCAGTGGGCTCTTGCGTTAGTTAACATAACAGTGTGAAAACCATTTCCATCACAGGTGTTTCAAAGATTCATAGAGGTTACATGCCTTAAACATTAACATATTATTCTAATAACATGAAGCTGCTACCCTTTGACCCAGAAGCTTTTGACTCTAATAATTTCCAGGTTATCCCTCTGCCAAAATGTTTCCCCTTCCATTTTCACACTGGTGTGCTTTCCTTAATATAAAGTACTGATGTAATAAACAAATTGCATCCAGATGAAAGCCTGTCACTTGATACCTCATTGCAGCACAGCCTGCAAACGCTGAAGCAAATACGACCCCTCAGTGCACTGCCTGAGAGATGGAGGATGAGGATGTGGCTGGGGTGTGCTGGAGAAGATGGGGAGGAAACCAAAGGCAGGTCAAGGAGAGTTGGCCCTGGAAAAAGGTCCTAGTGGGGGGTGTGCATCTCTATATGTATATGTGTGCATATGTGAGTATTATCATGGATGTGTATGTATGTAGAGATCCCTAAAAGAGTGGATGGGATTACATGAAGAGACAAAATGGGAATTCACCCCATATTGAACAAAAAAAAAAAAAACCTTTGTGTCAGATGTGGAAAAATAGTCACCCAAGTGGTTGTGTTGGTGAAGTGCTCCACACATGAAGGATGACCAGTCATTACTATCACTCAGCTTCCTGACCTCCAGATGCCTGTGCTCAGCCTTGCTGTCCTGTTATCAACAGCCAGTGATTTCTTAACTTGCCATTTGGCTAGCTGCTGGTCACAGGTTCAGCTCTCCTGCAGTTGGTGATTGAAGAAAGAGTCGTGGCGATTTGGACAGTGTGCTGTGCCGTGCATGCTCTTCTGCTCATACTTCATGATTCACACAAGGACCTTTTTCCTCCCGTGAGACAGCCGGAGTTGCCTTTTTCCTTTATTCCTTGATCCTTTCCCTGTTACTCTTTGTTTTTATCCTCCTAACCCCCAACACTTGTCACACAGCAAGAATGGGAGCAAAGAGAAGGATCATTGGTGCTTGGTGCAGATGGTTGTAGGAGGAAACACAAAGGATCCTTTGCTGTGCGAGGGAATTAGGCTTTCTGTGTGTGCACACATGCATAGTCTCATACTTCTATGAAAATACGCATGTCATGAGCTAAGAGGAAGCCTCTGTGCAGCAGTTCCATGAAAGTACTTCATTTTAATCCTCATAATAAAACGAGGAATTAGTGAAAAAAGCAAGGCTCCTAAAAATTGTCTGATTCTGGTATCAAATTGTTACTTCTCACCATTTGAATTACACCCAACTATCTAAAAAATGTTGTATTCTTTCAAATTTCTAAATGTCAGACTTCTCAACATGTGCTAAAGTATGTACGAACACAAATAGTGTTATTAGGCATTCGTTTGTCGCTGACTTCTTCTGGAAAATGTGGATTGCTGTGCCCCATGGTCAAAGTTTGGGATATCGAACTCTAGGTTGTGGCATTCATTGAAAACTTGCCACATGTGTATTCATCTCACTGCCAAAAACTGTCGCTTTGTAGTGTAATGTGGTTAATGGTAACTGACTTAGTAGGCCACGGTGAGCATGCGTGCAGTGTGCTGAATGGTGACTGCGTATTGGATTCCTTACAAGGGCAATTTCAGTGCAATCTCTTTTGTATTTAATTAGTCCTATGCTGAACTCCAGAGACAAAGATTCCAGTAATATGGAAGATAAATCAAAACTAAGCAAGAATGGGACATAATGTAAAAACTAGGTGAAGAAAGTACTTTGAGGCTTTTAAATGAATTACAGGCCACGAATAACTGCTCACTGCTCAACCAGGCACTGGGGAAAATGGTGAGATTCAAGGTTCACAAGATTTAAAAAATGTTGAAGAAAAACCGGTAGACTGAAGATGAAGTTCCTGTTGGCCTTCATGCATGTCGCTTGAACAGCATCCTTACTGGAACACAGCTGTGTGTCAGAGACTGATAGCTGGGTTACATTATCAGCAATTCAGTCAACATCTTTCTAATGGGGAGGGCATTGAAAAGGGGGTAGAGGGAGCTAGGACAGACCATAAGAAGATGTACCCTTCAACATTTGATTGGTAATCAAAGATGACATCAGAGGGGTGTGTGCTTGGCACACCTATGCTGTCATTCATAGCAGTTGCTTCTTTGAGCCAACTGTTGAAACAGCATTGATCCAAAGTTAATTCAAGAGTCATTCCCATGTCAAATACTTGGAATGCAGATATTCTGGATGAGTTCAGCCTTGTGTTTTAATAAACAGTCAAATCGTGGATGGAGCTGACATCCTCCAAGAGACATGATTTATGAATGGACTCCGTTATAATGCCTTAAATCCTGTGACAATACTCTTATCAAGTTGCTTAGACACTATGACATCTGTGTTTCTATTGTGTAGGCTTCTCAATTTTTCTCTGAAAAGTGATCAATGCTTGAATCTGCAAGGTATTTTAAGTAATTTTTTAATTCAGTTTCTATGTGGCCTTTGTTGCTCTGAGACTTCATTGTGTACGTGGTGCTGGGGTTTGAACCTGCGTACTTTCCCACGCCCGGCAAGCACCATAACCACAGAGCCACTGCTCCAGCCCCCTGGAAGGTGCTTTTATATTAAGTTCATATCATTAATAATCTTGTTCTCTAAATGTACATCATTGGTATGTTAGTAGGATAAAGAAAAAGTCTATTTGTCATGTCAAGCATTTCAGTACACATTTCTGTTTTTTATGAATAAGCTTAAAAATCATTCATATTTTATATTTTAATTTAGTTTAAATCAAACTTTACCATACTACCTCCCATTCTTGCTCAGTTTTGATTTATTTTCCATATTACTTGACTGTCTCTAGAATTGAGCATATGACTAATATAAAAAGTGTAGTGTCTGCAACACTGTGTTTTCAGGTGTAATCTATCAAGTTGGTGGATCTTAACAAAATGTGTTGTGGTACGGGCAGAAGAGAAAGATGGACCACTGTGGGTTATATGAGAGCAAATGCCCATGCACTTGGTTGCCACAAACGCAGTATCACAAAAAGTTGTGTATAATAATGAAATGTACAGCTTTTGCCCCAACTTGCTCCCTCTGTTTCATGAATACACACAGTAGGAATATTTTAAATAAGAACACATGAGACAGGTGACAGTTGAGCTACCTGTGTGATCTGAAATAATCAGCCATGCAATCCTAAACTCTGGCTCTGATACAATCTGATGGGTAAATTCTGGATTTAAGTGTAACTGGAAGTTTCTATGAAATTGCTAGATGTAGTTTTATACAACACAAATTATTTCAGAGCTGCTGATTTGAAGGTTGTATTGAATGTTACTGATAGAACTCAATGCACATGAAGAAATTTTCCTGAAATGGGAAACCATAGGCTTAGAGAAGAGTCGTCTGGCCAGTCACATTTCTTTGGTGATTTCTGTAGTCTCAGATTTATTAAGTAAAGTAGCTTTCAGGTCTAAAATGTTGCCTATTTTCAGGCCTCAGTTTACACCAGGCTGCAGAGCATGGAACAGGGTCTGGAGTCTGTACGGAAAGCTCAGCATGGAAACTTTCAAGGGCACCTCCTTGAAAGTGAAGTCGGGGCATGAAGGTATAACTCACGTACCCAAGACTTCCTCTGAAGTGTTACCCATGAGCCCAGGGAGCTGCTTCTCTGCCAAGAGCACAGTTGACACATATAAGCATTGTCCTGAGTTGCCGGATTTGATTTCTAACCTTAAAGAATGACATTGCTTTACATTTGGTTGCTTGGAGCATGGTGTAATGGAGGTGGAAAATTCTTCAGTGTTACTGAATATACGGCTATAATCAGATTTCCATCCAGATTGTCTGTAAGGTTTATTTAAGAACAGTTTGTTTTTCTTTATCTTGTCTAACACCGTGTTTATTTCAGGCATTGCAATTTATAGCATGAGATTTGTTTGGTGATCTGGTTTAAGTCCCTCTGAACAAGTAAAACCTTTTTTGGATTGTAAATTTTTTCCTTAGGCACCACCCGGGATATTTTGTGAAGGAGAAGTATTGTCACCCTTTTCTCTGCCTTTAAAAGTATGAAATTTACGGCAATACATAAAAAGGATATTGGAGATAGGAGCACCTGGCTGCCGCTGTAGGAGCTGGGAGTTAAGACCCGGTTCTAATCTTGGTTCCTACTAAGTAATTCTGTGTTGCCATATCTCCTGTTTGGCCTACAGCATTGCACCTTATTATGACAATTACCATCAGTTACCTTTAAACAATCTTTTATTATAGATACTTGCAAACATCAGAAAGGAGAGGGAATCATTT
>PVKS010040434.1:0-16642 GCA_004027875.1 Aplodontia rufa | reverse complement strand
TTTTTTTTTAAAGAGAGAAACAACTTTATTTAGTTTTTCACATGGTCTTAGTTGCTCCAGCAGTTAGTTGTGTACGTGATGCTGGGGTTTGAACCTGGGTCCTTATTCTTGCCAGGCAAGCGCCAAATGCTGAGCCACCGCTCCAGCCCCAACATCTGACTTTTAAATACCAGAAACCAAAAGACATTTAGAGGATAGTTTTAAAGGAAGAAATTAAACTTTGAACCTATACTTTTTTTTTTTAAGAGAGAATCAATTTTATTTAGTTTTTCATGTGGCTTTTGTTGCTCTGAAACTTAATTGTGTTTGTGGTTTGAACCCGTGTCCTCACACGTGCCAGGCAAGCACCGTAACCACTGGGCTACTGCTCCAGCCCCATGAACATATACTTTTTATATACAGGTAAAATACCATTTTATTATAACAATAAAATAAAGATAGCAATAAACATACAAAACCTCAAAAGGCTTATCAAGCCAAAGACCCTCTTTGAAAAACACCACAAGGGAAGAAATAAATCCAAGAGAATTCATATCTGAGATAACAGAAAATAAATGAGAACAGTTAATACAGTGGGGAAGTAAGCAACGAGGAAAAATTTTTTTAAAGGCAATAAAGTATATCTCTAATAATCCAAAATTATAGCTTTGGAGAATGCCAAGACGGAGAGAATTGGAAGGATAGCTAGGGAGCATTTAAGAGATGTGTTGGGGCATCTTATTTGTTCAGAATGATACTGATAAGCTTAACACAAGGAAGGAAAACATGAACAGAAGTAACTCTTAACAAGTTAGCTGTAAGTGCTAGGAAAATTAGTTTGTAGGTTTTACCTAAAGTAGTCATATCTAGCTTTTCTTTCTTTCTTTCTTTTTTTTCTTCAGAGTACCCAACACAAGGAGAGGATAAGCACACAGGAACAAGAAAAAACTTAATGGTAGATATCAACAAAATAAGAGAACAAAGGGAATCATGAGCCAAAACCTGTTTCTTAGAAAAAAGCTTCCATAATGACAATTAGCAAACACTATTAACTGAACACCTACTCAGTGCCAGAGACTGTTCTAAATGCTTTTTATGTTAACTCATTTTATTCTTTCAGCAACACTGTAACTAGGGACATTTTTCCCTCACATTTTATATTGGTGCACTACAGTTGTACATAATGATGGGATTTGTTGTTACATAATTGTATATGCACACAATGTAACAATATAATTTGGCCACAGCACTTTATTCCCTGCCTCCCATCCCCTGGTCTGTTTCTTTCCTCTACTAATCTCCATAGGGACCATCTTTACACCTACTTTGAAATTGAGGAAACAAAGGCACGGAACAGTTATATAACTTGCTGGTGATAACACAGCTGCTAAATGCTGGAAATGATAAGTGGTAGAATGATTTTGGAGTTTGTATTCATAATCTGTTTTATGGAAAGGTTACTCAGACAACAGTGACAAGGAGGTAAATACCATAGTTTGGATCGTGAATGTCCCCCAAAAGCCCATGTTAAAAGCCCCTATAACCAAGGATGGCACAATTGGCAAGGGGTGGAACTTCTAGGAGCTGGGGCCTAGTGAGAGGTCTTTAGGTCACTGGGAATTTACATAATTCCCTGGAATCCTATTCCCCTTCTCTGTTTGGTCTCTGGTCATGAGGTGAATAGTCTTGCTTTCCTGTATGTTTGCCAGGATGTGCTGCCTTGCTACAGGCTATAAGGCAAAAGGGTCAACTAATCATGGACAGACACCTTCAGTAAAAAGGACTGGGAATGTAGCTCAGAGGTAAGTTTCTGGAGTTCAATCCCCAGTCTCATCCCCCCCCTTACCCCCGCCCAAAAGTTACATGTTAATAAATTAAATAACCTCAGTTGCATAATTTCTTGAGTAATGTAAAAAGAGTGAACTTGCACAAGAAACAAGAATACACAAAGAACCATAAGAATTTGAAACAGAAAAAAAAAAAAACCAAAAAGCACCTTTCACCTAAAACACTTTCCAAGAAAAATTATTTCAGAAATAATAATGCTGCTTAGAACTCACTTTCAGAAGCTATCATAATCTTTATTCCAAAAGTGAGTAAGGTCTACACAAAAGTATAGGACCATTTCACTTTGAACAGGCATGCAAAAACTTTACATTAAAAAAACCAGAAACATGGGCTGGAGTGGTGGCTCAGCGGTTTCAGCACTTCCCTTTCATGGTGCAGGGATGCGGGTTCAAGCCCCAGCACCATGTACAAAATGAAGTGTCTGAGTATGAAAGCCACATGAAAAACTAAATAAAACTGATTCTTCCTCTCATTGACCCTCTTCTTTAAAAAAAAAAAAAAAAGCCCAGAAAAATCCCAGAAACTATATATATATATAAAAACTGTATTTAAAACACAAAGTGCTACTATTGAAGGTCAAGAATGATGACTCTTCCAATATTGAACCAAAGTAATTCTTCACATTGGAGAAAGGAAAATCGACAGATACACAGAAACAAAAATTATGATTTACAGATGACAGATTATCTAGATACAAAAGCAAATGAAATCAATAAAATATTAAAACTAATAAGAGTTCTAATTTTTTGCAAGTACATTAGGGGAAAATACTACATTTCCACATTAGCTTTAAACAACTAAAAATACATAGGTATTAAGGTAGCATGTAGAAAAATTTTTCTGCAGAAAAATTTTGAGTAGTTATACTATTTTACACATACGGAAAAAATCAACTGAAAATGGGTCAAAGACCAAACAGTAAGTTCTAAACTCTTAGAAGACAATTAAAGGCATAACTCTTTGTGAACCTGGACTGGGAAGTAAATTTTTAGCTATGGCACTGAAAGCACAAGTGACAAAGAAAATAGATAAACTGGACTTCTAAAACTTTTGTTTTTTAGAGCACACCACACCAAGACGGTAAAAAGAGAACCTACTGAATGGGAGAAAATTATAAACATCAATCTGTTCAACATAAAAGAATTTTAATAATTTAACAATAAAAATATAACCTACATATAAAATGCCACAACAAAAACTCTAAATAAGCCATTCAAAAATGGGCAAAAGGTTCTGAATAGACATTTCTCCAAAGACCATAGCCAATAAGCACAGGAAAAGATGCTCCACAGCATTAGTGATCAGAGAGATGCAAATCAAAACCACAAGGAGATACCACCTCATACCCATTAGAAAGGCTATAACCAATAACAACAAAGATCAGCTAAAATGTCGAAAAATTGGAGATTTCTGGGGAAGTAAGATAGATAAATCAAATTTGGAAAATTGTCTACCAGTTACCGTTTGAACAAGAAATTTAACTTCCCATACCCAAAAGAAATGAAAATCTGTCTATACAAAGACATGCACATGAATGTTCATAGCAGGGTATTTATAAAGGCAAAAAAAAGTGAAACAACACACACACACAAACAGAACAAAACTGGAGGATTATTGCTTATGTTTAGTATGTGGGAACAAAACAGAAGCAGTTAAATGAAAAATCTATCAATCTAAGTTGTGGGGACGCTTTCTAGGCAGATAAAAAAGAATTGCTAGTAAAGCACTGTTAGTTACTGTAATAATTTAGTACATAATGAAGAACAGCACAGTGTTCCTGGGAGGAAAATCCTGCTTCTCTTGAAATGAATACACACTATGAAAGGTCACCTCAATGTTAAACATATTGTACAACAGATGACCTACTGTGAAAATTAAGGTTTCCCTTTCAACAAAGGATTCTTTTTCTTCCACGGGGAGGCTAACCCCTCCTGCTCCCGCCCTTTTTAAGATGTGCTGCTGGAGAACCCAGAGCCTGCAAGTGTTTTACAACTGTCTTATACCCCCATCACCCACAAAGGATTCTTAGCTACTCCACTTACAGCAAGAGGAATTTCCTAAAAGTATATGAAATAATTTAAGAATCGTCTAGAAACTTGTTCCTGCTCAATGACAAAGGATAGACATTTGAGTTCTTATGGGAAAACAGGAAGGTTAATGTTAAAAACATCCCAAAATAGAATGATCTACACTACTATACCTCCTTCTAATCCTCTAACATTGTTAATATGACTCCTGTCAATTTTGTTTTTGTTTTTGTTTTTTGTTTTTTTAAGAGAGAAGGACAGTGAGAGAGGGAGGGAGGCAGAGAGAATCAATTTTTATTGAGTTTTTCAAATGGCTTTCGTTGTTCTGACACTTAGTTGTGTAACGTGGGTGCTGGGGTTTGAACCTGTGTACCGAGCATGCCAGGCAAGCGCTATAACTGCTGAGCCACCGCTACAGCCCCTCAATTTTTTATGTAATTGGTGAAAGAACTTCTTTTCATCTTCCATTACAGTTTCCTGGTAATGCAGATCAACTTACAAGTCTTGTAAAATAGGTTTAGAGAAAACATTAATAAAAAAGCTTATATATTTTCTTTATTTTGTTATTATTTTGACAGCTATGCTTTAAATAATATCTATGATTCACTATCTTACCCTATTTGGAGTGTAGGTAGTATACAGTAAATCAAACTCTGCTAATTCTAGATTTCTGTTTAAAAAGAATATTCTAAAGTTCAAGATGAATTACTTTGGATTTGTCTTTTATATGTATAAATCTGGGAAAGTAATTTCACATATTCTTGTTTTATGTGATGTAAGAACTTATGTTGCTTAGAGAATCTGAAACTACTTCAAGTTACAGGCTACTTGATTTAACAAACAGGTTTCTAGAATTTCCAAAGATCCTGAAAATAAACACTTTCTACGTTTTTTTTTAAATAAGGACAAAAGTAATTGAAAAAAGGAAGACTGTATAAAACCTAAAGATCAGGGGCTGGAGCAGTGACTCGGTGGTTATGGTGCTTGCCCAGCATGCTCAAGTACACGGGTTCAAACCCCAGCACCACGTACACAACTAAGTGTCAGAGAAACTAAAGCCATGTGAAAAACTCAATAAAAATTGATTCTCTCTGTCTCTCTCTCTCACTGTCCTTTAAAAAACAAACAACAACAAAAAAAAACCCTAAAGATCAGTCTGTCTGCTATCATAAGAAACCTGCACTTTTGATGCTCCAAAGATGGAAAATACAGAATATTTACAATTATTTATAGGTTTTAATACATTTTCTGTGAATGCCTTATGTAAATAGCTCCCAAGACTCTTGTCTCTAATGAGGTAGTTTAATTTCTTTCCTCTTTTAGACTTTAAATCAGCAGCAAAACCACTCAATTTCCTGTGAGATCACAAAATACGAAATGCTGATGGCTTTACTAGTAGTATTCAACTCTGCTTGACGAAACACTGCACACAGACTTTTATGTGGGAAGAGGAAATGGAAAAAATTTAAAAGTATTAGATTTTTTATATTTCAAATTGAAAGAAATTTTAGCAAAATGATTTTCTTATTTGAAATCATGCCTGATACTTTTAAGTTACAATATAAAATACTAGTAAGATTCTAGATATACTTAAGTGAGTAATAGAGTTAATGAGTTACTTGAGGCTTTTTTTTATAAACTCAATAAATGCCTTCATTCTTTTGATTTTGTACGTTTAGAGGAGTTTCTCCAATTGGAAAAAACATACTGGGCAAAACTAAGATCCTTTTCCACTGGTGAGAAGAAATGAGTTAGATTATGAAGAGTTAGGCAGGCATATAATCAAGAGACATCAAAAATAGTTCAGTCCTTTTCTTTTAGTGAAAAGTTAGGCAGTAAGGATCAGAAATGAGGAAGTTGTACCTGATGATGATATTACAGTAGAGGATGAAATAAAGGCTGAAGAGCCCACATACTATGCTGCATGAACACATTTTTAGATCAGAAGTCCACACAGTTCAATGTACACATTTCTATACTTTTGTTTTTAATACTACTAGAAGGGGTGGAGGGTGTAGCTAAGAGATAGAAAGCTTGTCTGGCATGTGTAAGTAAGGCCCTGGGTTCAATCCCAGCCCTGGAAACCACACACACACAACTATCAGACATTATTATCTAATATGGAGCTATAAACTACATGTAGTTATTTAAATTTGTTAAATATTATGTTCTGTACATGTGGGTGGTGACTACCATATTGTACAGAACATAATGAATATTTCCAAGTCCTACTGGGCAGTGCTGAACTAGAACCTTAGAAACCCTAAACAATTTAGAAATAGAGCTTTCACACTTAACATTCATACTAACTTCAAAAGCTGGCGCTCCTTCGCCCTGGCTTTCCTTCTAAGTACACGTAGGCAATTTGGATAGATTCTCTGATTTAGTACATATCCAAGATTACATACACAGTACTGTTTTAGAGGACCATCTCTTGATAGAAACATTACAACACAGAACTTATTTTTAACCCAATTCTAAAGCCATTTTTATCAAAACTAAGCAATGTAAATCAACCAAGATATCTATGTATTTTAATGTATGGTTCTGATTTGTCAAAAGAATTCATGTTCCAGATAGGTTCCCTGTAAGCTGGAGTTGCAAGCAAACTGTAGGAAATCAAAATAGGGGCTGGGCTCATAGCTCAGTGGTAAAGTGCTTACCTAGCATGTGTGAGGCACTAGGTTCAATCTTTAGCACCAAATAAAATTTAAAAAATAAAAGAAAGGTATGTGTCTATCTACAAAAAACAAAACAAAATGAACAAACAAAAACCTAAAATACCTTGCAACTACTAGCCAGCTAATTTCCGAATGTAGCCTAAACAGAATCTAAACACTTTTACAATCCAGATAATCCACTATGGCAATGCTCTAATAAGCAATTCAAGTATTCTTGATTAAGCAACAGGACAGGTTGTCCATTTTTGCATATGTTAATACCAGATTCTCATAAAGTTTTTGGTGACTGGAAAGTACAATTATTTCAACACTTTCTAAGACACACCTCTACATGTTGCTGAGCATAAGCTAAAACATGAACAGACACATATTCCTTCCCTTAATCATTAGCTTTGGTACCTCTACTGTAAGACATGCTCATCGTGTGTATCTTCAAAGTTAACACAAAAGCTGTCATGTTACTTTGGTCCAGAAGCATTCTACAAATATACATTACTCCCTTACTCATAAGAAGTAAAAGTTTCTAGAAAACTTTTTAGGTGAATACCTGTTTAGCACATTTCATACCAAATAATAGCTATTCATAGCATAATATAATCTGATCAAGGCAGTCATGCATTTCAGAATTATTCATTATAGATTAACACAATCTTTTTAAAAAGAGGCTCATTTACTGGTAGCCCACTTTGTTCTTGCTTTATGGATACAATATCCTTTGAATGCTCTTATAATACTAATTAAAAAATTTTTTTACTATTCTGATTATGTGTTTTCAGTTTTCACTGTTTCTTCACTCACGGTTCATATTCATGAGAAAAGAAAAAAACTGAGTTTCATTTGTATTTCAGAGGACTTATATAGTCTAAACAGGAGGATCAACTGCCTGTAGGCTTGGAATGCCCTTAACTGCCAACATAAAGATAGATTTCTGGGGATAGAATTAAGTTCTTTCCCTTCCTACCTACCCCCCACCCACATCCTGCAAATACCTGTGTTCTGTTTACCATCTTCCATGGGAACAGAACATACTTTACAAATAGTCTAGAACATGGTACAGCTTTCACTACTTGGTCCGGTAATGCAATTAGGTATTCTACCCAGTTAATTCTTCTACTGAGAAGTTGTTATGGTTTGGATCTGGAATGTCCCCAGAAAGCTTATGTGCTAAAAGTATGGTTCCCAGTGCAGGAAGACAGAGGTGTGGATTTAAGGCAATGATTGGATCATGAGGGTTTCTGAATTAATCCACTGATAGCTGAATGGACTACTGGGAGGTAGGAGCTAACTGAAGGAAGTAGGTCACTGGGGACCTGCCCTGGGAGGGTTTCTCCTCTTTCTCTCCCTTCCCCTCCCCTCCCTGCTTGTGCTTCCTGGCTGCTAAGAGCCAAGCAACTTTTCTCTAATACTAACTCCATTTTCTCTTCTCCACAGCCCCTGGAAATAATCATTTTATTCTTTCTCCAAATTTCATTATTCTAGGTAATTCTCATAAATGGAACCATATAATATTTGTCTTTTTTTAAGTTTTGGTACCAGGGCTTGAACCTGGAGGTGACACTTAACCACTGAGCAACATGAGCAACATCCTTTTTTTAAGAGAGTCAATTTTATTTATTTTTTTCATTTGGTTTTTTCCTTTTCTGACACTTAGTTGTGTATGTTGTGCTGGAATCTGAACCAGGGTCCTCACGCATGCCAGGCAAGCACTCTACTGCTGGGCCACCTCTCTAGTCCTTATCTTTTTGTTACTGGCTTATCTCCTCTATGCTTTTAAGGTTCATATATCTTATAATGTGTGAAACAATTACATGTATATACTACATTTTTGTTTGTTCAGTCTTCTATTGATGGGCACATTTTTGGCTATTATAAATAATGCTACTGGGAATGGTAATGCCTGCCTGTAACCTCAGCAGCTCAAGGAAGCTAAGGTAAGAGGATCACAAATGCAGTCAACCTTAGGAACTCGGCGAGGTCCTGTCTCAAATTAAGAGAAATAAAAAGGGCTGGGAAGTGGCTTAGTGGTTAAGTACCCCTGTGATCAATTCCTGCTGCCAAAAATAAATAAAATAAACTGTTACAAATAAGACGGAGAAATATCTATTCAAGGCCCTGGATTCATTTCCTTTGAGGAGGAAACAATGTTTTGAGCAGTATAAAAATCTTTTGGTTTTATGCTAATGTAAATTTGCCATTTTGAATTATTTCTTACTTCCCATCAACTGAAAACAAAATAAATACTATATCTAGACAACTTGTATATACATATAAAATAAAACTGAATTAACACTTCAAATTAAGTTCCAAAATCTGAATTAAACATATTTTAAAATTTAATATATTAACATGAAAATCAGGTGCAACGAAGAACTATTCAAAACACTTGTTTAAAATTCCAAAGTAAAAATTTCAAATATTTCAAATAAAAGAAAAAATTAAGCTGGCCATGTATAGCTCAGTGGTAGAGTTTACATTAGCAGGCAGAGACCCTGAGTCCAACCCTGTCCCCCAAAATAAACAAACATTGCAAATTCGCTAAACTTAAAAATTTCAGAAATTATGTATCTGTAGAACCCACTGAATTTTTACTAAAAAACTGAACTATAATGTGTACATATCATTAAAAGGTAACTTCCAAAAGTGTGGAAATGTATTAATGACGCAGAAAGTCCTGTTTCAAAAGAAGCTAGACTTCTTGGGCTTCAAATTGTTTCCTCTTTATTGTAAAACTAGTCACCTGAACCACTTTATAAATCACCAATTACTAATCATAAAGTCATGTTTGTAGTTTTTAATACTATCACACATCCTTCTTTTTTGCACATAAGTTTATACCTGCACCTGATAATGGCTTCCACATAGATACCCCTTAATACCTAAGGTGACGTTTGTAAAATCAAACAATATTATCACTGATCTGTGGCACCAAATACAATAAATTTGTAGGTTTAATGTTCTGCTAGGCTAAGAAAGCCTGATTAGTGTGTATCTACCAAAACGCACTTGTTCAAAGCACTTTTAGTCCTCATAACAACCTTACCAGACAGACACCATTATCACTCCCTCCCTCTGGTCCCATTTAGAGAAAGAAATAGGCGCAGAGAAGTTTAACTTCTATAAGATCACAAACATAGTAAATGGTGAAGCAGGATTAACATTCAGCAGGTTAAGTGCAAAGTGAATGCTTCTTGATACTTAGTTATATTGGTATGTAGGAATGAAACTTTTTTCCTACAGTGAGATAATCTGAGAACACTAAGACCTGAAATATTTCAGTTTTTGCCACATGGCAAGAGGATATAATAGGTCTAGTGGAAAAAGAAAAATAAGGATAAAAGACCTATTTCATATATCAACAACAAAATCCTAACACTGGATTAAAAAAAAAGATAGATGCTCACAATATGTGAGAGGATGTATTTGGAGAAAAGAAGTAGTGGCTTTGGCAACTACAGCAAAAAGCAAGCAAAATTTGAACTGGTATCTACATAATCACAACTTCATTGTCCTCTTCTCCCGAAAGTTCTGAAGCATGACTTACATATTTTTAAAGAAAGAAGCCAGGTCTAAGGTTGCAGATCAGTGGTAGAGTGCTTTCCTCACACTGGGTTCGATCCTTGGCCCTGCATAAAAATAGAGGTATTGTGTCCATCTACACTATGGAAAAAAGAAAGAGAAAGGAAGAGAAATCAATCAATCCTTCCATCTGGGCTGGAGAGGTGGCTCAGTGGGAGAATGCTTGCCTAGTAAGCACAAGGACCTGGGTTTGAACCCCGGAACCACATACACAAATATCAGAAAAACAAAAAACAGCTGAAAAAAAAAAACTGATTCTTTCTCTCTTTTTTTTTTTTTTTTAAAAGAAAGAAGGACAGTGGGGGCTGGAGCGGTGGCTCAGCGGTTTCAGTGCTTGCCTGGCAAGCATGAGGACCTGGGTTCAAACCCCAGCACCACATACACAACTAAGTGTCAGAGCAACAAAAGCCATATGAAAAAACTCAATAAAATTAAAAAAAAAAAAAGAAAGAAAGAAGGACAGTGAGAAAGAGGGAGAGAATCAATTTTTATTGAGTTTTTCACATGGCTTTCATTGCTCTGACACTTAGTTGTGTACATGGGCACTGCTGGGGTTTGAACCTGTGTCCTTGCATAGGCCAGGCAAGCGCCGTAACCCCTGAGCCACCGATGCAGCCCTCCAGCCCCTCTCTTAAAAGAAAAATAAAAAGCCAATATATTAGTAATCTTCCAATGTATAAGAATTCTTAGAAGTCTTTGGATACATGTTTCTGTACTTTATTTTTCACAAAATGTACCTGGAAATGGACCACCAAATTACTCTCAAAAGTGACATCAGTTAGCAATAACACCTACACAACTATTCCATGTGATTTTTTTTTTTTTTTTGAGAGAGAGGGATAGTGAGAGAGAGAGAGAGAAAGAGAAACAATTTTATTTAGTTTTTCATGTGGCTTTCATTAATTCAACACTTTGTTGCATATGTGGGTTTGAACCCATATACTCGTGCATGCCAGTCAAGGGCCATAACCACTCCAGCCCCAACTCCATGTGAATTTATCATTTAGATTAACTTTGACTAATCATTATTTAACGTGAGAATGTTGGGATGCTGATGAATGGCAATGAATCTAGAAATTGGGGAAGAACTAAAATCTTTGAAGTCTTTGTGTTCTTCAACAATTCATGTCTATTTATTTTCTTAAAATAAATGCAACATATTATGTTTACTGACTTTGTACGTAGCACCTCTGCATTCTTACAATTCCCAAATTTCTATTATCAAATTCTTATATATGCATTACTTTTTCTTGTTTTACCACACTGATGGGATTTTAGTACACTGCTCCTGGTCTTTAATGGTAAATAACTTTTACTATAGAAATTTTTATGGGTGTCTTCCTAGTTTTCAAACAGTTTTAATGAAGTAATGGCATGGAACCAATTTTGCATTCCTGGAATAGTTTTATTTTGGTGATAATTTTTACACATTGCTAGCCTTGCTTTACAACATTTTGCAAAGGATTTTTGCATTTTTATCCACAATTGAGACTGGCCTTTCATTGCTCTCTTTCACACTTTTTTAAAATTAGGTTTTTGTATTAAGGTTTTATTAACCTCATAAAATTCAGTTGAAGAACACTCTTTATATGCTCAAGAAAAATGTTACATTTTTCATAATCAACAATTAGATTTACTCATATATTTTTTTATAGATTTTCTGTGCTGTCAATTCTTAATATTTCCCCCCTCCATTAGACTTTAGAATTTCCCCCTCTATTTTAAGTTAAATAAATGGATAACTCCCTAAACAAATGCCTGCTATTGCACACAAACTACTAATCAATCTTAATCAAGCACTGCTTGATATACTATACTTCTGCAATGTATGAACAGTTTCAACTACGGGGGGAAAATGCAGATGTACATGCCTGGAATAATGTATATAATGGGAATGTACCTATCTTACAGGTTTGCTCTGAGAACTAAGTAAAATAAGGAAATGTAATACAAATCTGAAATTCAAACTGAGAGGCTGTTGTAGGATAAAGAAAACTGAAGTTTTAGAATTCCACATCAAATCATCACACCTGCCCTTGAATGATTTGTAAGAAAGCTTGACAGGCTCCTGGGGCACTAATATTATGGACTTGGGAGCAGGGAAGTAGGAGAGTTGCGGTGCAGGGGTGGAGGAGTGCTGTTGGTGTCCAAGTAAACCAACTTGGAATCTGAGCCAGTTTATAGCCTTGGAATAGCCTCCTTCCCCACCTGGAAATGAAGAATGTACGTCACCATATAACCCTATCCCAGGGAATATTTCAAGATTCTACACTTTATCTTTCTTTTCGACCTCTCTTGCTCTAGTCTATTATTTTTGGTTTCTGTCCTGGTGTTTTCTACCTCCTACCTTCTCTTTTGAGGACTTAATTATATGGTTTCCTTGACTCAAAAAGCACATAAATCATCTACCCCAACCCTACATTAAACCCAGGCTTCTACATGGGTAGGAAGGGAGAAGGAGAATGATGCACAGAGAGTCAAGCAAACTGGCTATTGGGTGTACCTTGGTTAGGCTGGTTAGTCACCAGCCTGAGAATCACCAGATCTATCAGGGACCTTGCGTTTGTGTAACTTGTAACCTGGAGAGGATCTGAAGTCATTGCATATGCTTACTGGCAGAAACCATATCATAATTCTGCTTGTAACTCAGTGTGACAGGACATTTAAACAAGGATAGGTCACCTGAAATTCCTCGATTCTAACCAGAAAATAATCCAGGGTGGATAGGTCCATTCTTTTGTTTTTAGGTTTCAGTTTCAACTTTTCATCTCCCGAGAAGTTTCTCTTAAAATATTAGAAGACATGGTAAGACTCCTGAGCATGGGTAAGTGCAGGACTTGTGCTAAGCAAAGGGCACATGGTGCAATTAAAACTCAGTACTGACCAACAAGTTATCATTAATGAGTAGTAGTGGGTGGATAAGCTCATATATATGTTCCACAGGAAATCTGCCCTAGAGGTCTGGGAGGGCTTTGAGAAGCAGCATAAATACATGCTTTTAGTGAGTGCTGGGGCTGCCTGAATAGACATCATCAATCCTATGATTATACACTGCTTGGAAGTTTTAGCCTTTATATCACTCTACAATGTCAACAGTATATTTATGGGTTTCACAGGTTGCCATTAAGAAGGTATTCTTAGATCTAGAAACCAAGAAGTTATAAATCCCTTAAAGACTGACTAGACTACTACTTACATGCCTAAGGCCTATATTCTAGCCAAATGGGTAAACATACTTTACTGTCTCTCAGAAGTGAGTCACCTATTTTTACATTTTACTTAAGATTCTTCTGCCACACTAGTGTGGAGAATTATCAGCTCTACTTTTGTTTTTGGAGGTACTAGGGATTAAACCCAGGGGTGTTCTACCTCTGCACTGTATCTCAGTCTTAATTTTTTTGAGATAGGGTCTTGCTGAACTGCTGAAGCTGACCTTGAAATTGGGATCCTCTTATCTCAGCCTCCAAAGTAGCTGGGGTTATAGGCATGCATCACTGTGGCTTTAATCAAGTGACAACTGCTCTTATTGCCATTTTGCTCTCATATCAGCTTTAGTCTGGATATTAATGAAACTGAATCTAGGGCTGGATGCAGGAGGCTATGACAATCCAGTATAGATATGAGGCACAGAGGTGCCGTATTTTTGATAACGTCTGGGCAGTTTGAAGAACGCATCAAGCTCTCCTCAGCTTCTGTAGTCACCTGGCCAACATTCAATGCTTTATAAAGGTTTTCTAATTAATATATGCCTAAAATGATATCAGGATTAATGTGCTACTATGTATTGCTCTCAGATCTGACGGGATAAACTCTTATTTGGATGTTTCTAAGTTTGGAGCCATTAATCAATTTTAATGCAAAAATCAGTTAATGTGCCAACAATTTTGAGTCAAACCTGAAATTTACCTTCTATAGCAACAGCACTACGAAAACTCTGGAATTTCTTGGATGTAGATATGTTACATTTTTATATTATGTTTCTCAAGACTTTTCACTTATCTGTTCCATAACAACTGTAGTACCTTAATTTCTACAGAGGTATGTGGAAAGCTAGAAGAACTTTATCCTTTTACATCTATCTGATTTGTGGTTAAGATGGATATCTCCAGTGTTGCAGTGAGGCATTTCTGTTACAAAAGAAATCAAACTGGCTCTTAACCTACTGACATCCTGATTTTGTAAATGCTTGTTCTGTCCGAACTTTGCTTCTATATGATTAACATTCTCAGCTCTAAATAGGAATTTCTACTTTGTACTCCTAACTTCAATTTCTTTTTCCTTTTGGCACTGCATAAAACCCAGACTGTAATTCTGGTAACTGACTTCTTATAACTGGCCTGGAGATATGTCTTTACGTAAACATGGAAGTGTGGTAGAACTTGGTCAAGATTTCATGCTCCCTCACCCCCCAAAATCCCTTCATAATCCTTACTTGAGGTAGACTTAAAGATATGGGGGAGACAGAATTCCAGTCCATAAGTAAAGGAGATGACAGACTTAGACTGATGTTGATAAATTTCCTGGGATAAGATCTGCTAAAATGGTTGCTAAGATTCTCATCACAATGTCAACCAATGAAATGGGGTATACACATTTCTCTTTTCCCAAAACATGTAACACAAACCTTCCTCAGGACATAAGACCATCTCTTCCCTTACCTTTGTAAAGGCAAATGACAGATTCAAAAGAAAACACAGGAGAGAGAAAACTGATCAAGTCTACAATGTACATTTTGATGTTGATACAAAGAGGTCATTTTTTTCAAGCTGAAGAACCTAATTTGATTTAGGAAAAGTCATGTCTCTTCTAAGAAGCCTGGTGGCCGATTATACAGAAAATCTTCACAATAAGGCTTAAGGTGTCCAATTGTAAGTTCCTAGTAGGAAGAAGGGAATAAGAAAATTTACAAATTGATCTGTCTCCCTTTTTAAAAACCACATTTCACTGCACTAATTGTAGTAACTACATTAATGTATATTTACAAGTATTCTGTACATCCTAATCTTGTACAAAAACAGCTTACTAATAAATGAGTTTTAAGTAATAACAGTTTTTTAAAAGCTTCACGTAATGGTTGCACCTCATTTCTTGCAAAAAAACGACTAAAATCTGCAACAATTATGCAGTGAAGTAAAGTAAGGATCAACCTAAGAAAAACTAAAGGTCTCTTTCCTTCTAAGTAGCAGCTCAAGAATTAGCAATAAATTAATAACAGTTTGCTCAGAAGTTTTCAACCACCTCTATATATTATCAAACTTCTTGGAAACTTGATCTATATTAACTATGAAGTCATCCCGTAAAGAAAAAATTATTTGCTAATAATGTTCCTCTTATGAATCCCTTTCCTATACATATGATATCTCATAAGTAGGGATACAGGGATGACAACACTTACGTAGTCACAATATTCTCTTTCTTTACATAGATGGTGTGACATGTCCGTCCCTACTAATGTAGCCTTTAGTTTGTCTACTCACAGCCGGACTATATAAATTGCCATCTCCATTTCCTTTTCCTTCCTTTGGCTGTCAGCTGCTTTCCTTTAATCATACTTATCTGTTGTAAAGGCCTGAAGAAATAGGGTTGCTGTAGAAGATGTGAAACAAATACTTGTAACTTGTGTTTAACACCCTGACCTTAGCAAGCCAGCATTTTTTACCTTTCAGAAAAAGTTAGCTGGGCTGGAAGTGTAGTTCAGCAGTAGAGTATTTGCCTAGCATGGGCAAGACCCTGGGGTTCTAGCCACAAAAAGAAAAAACAAAAAAATCCCCACAAATATAAATATTTAAAAGAAAATAAGGATAACATATTTAACAGATTGGGAATGAACTAGTTCTTCAAGACCTTGTGAAGGGGCTGGAGCAGTGGCTCAGTGGTTATGGCTCAGCAGTTATGGCGCTTGCCTTGCATGCGCAAGTATGGGGGTTCAAACTCCAGCACCACCTACACAATGAAGTGTCTGAGCAACGAAAGTCCATGAAAAACTAATTAAAAAATTGATTCTGTCTTTCTCTCTCACTGTCTCTGTCTTTCTCTCTCTCTCACTGTCCCTCTCTTTATATATATAAAAAAAAGACCTTGTGAAAATTATTTTAACAGCTCTGAGTGTTTCCTCATTTGAAAACAAAAGTGAGCTAATGTTCATTCAAGTCTCTTAAAATTATTTCCTTTTTTTTTTTTTTTTTTTGAGAGAGAGAGAGGGAGAGAATCAGTTTTAGAGTTTCATCAGATTTTTGTTTTTCCTCCCCTTAGATGTGTATGTGGTACTGGGGTTTGAACCTGGGTTCTCGTGCATGCCAAGCAAGCACTCCATAGCTAAGCCACTGCTCCAACCCCAAGTCTCTTAAAATTATAAATTCACATGTTCCTTTGTAAATTTCTAATTAATGTTTTAAATATTTTACATCAACATAATTAATAAACAATATAGTATTAACATGTTGAGGCTCTATATAGCCTTATATAGCCTTTTCATCTTACAAAAAATGTGATGTGCAGTAGTAGCCTTAGAAACCAAAGCAAGAAAACAGT
>PVKS010040433.1:0-16628 GCA_004027875.1 Aplodontia rufa | reverse complement strand
CTCTGGCTCCTCTGGGGAGGCAGGAGGTGGGGGGCTCCAGGCCGGGGTGAAGATGCTGGGCCGCGCTGGGGACAGCGTGGGGACAGGGACCTTGGCGGCGGGGAGGCGACGCCTCGCCCCTCCCCCGCTGCCGCGGCCCCGGGCGTCTGAGCGCCTCGCCCCTCCCCCCGCCCGCAGCCTCCCCGCCGCACACTTCGTGCAGAGCATTATGCAAATGGGCTTTATGCAAATGAGCCTCTCCGCCGCTCGCGCGGGCTGGACTCCTGAACTCTAATTAACTTGCCAAAGCCTAATGTTGCCGTCCCCTCTGCACCAGCCCAGCCCCCCAGCCGCTCCCCAACCCAGAAATCCATCTTCGGAGGCCGCGCGCTCTAATCGCACCCTCATTTGGATGCGAGCTGTCGCCCACGCCGCGAGCGGCAGGAGAAGCAGCATTTCAGCCAGTTGACACCAGCGAGCTTCCCTAACCGCTCCAGAGTAAACGCTTCTTCCCCCGCCCCACCCCGTTTTATTTTCCCTTGCTTCTAGAACAACAGCAACAAAAATGGCCTGGGGGAAGTTGATGCGATTGGGCTTTGTCCTTGGACCACCTGGGATCCACCTCCCTGCCCTCCCAGATCTCAAAGCCAGGGACTCAGTACCCTCTCTCCTCCTCCTGGTTCTCAAAACGGCCAGGCCAGCCCGGCTTTCCGCAGGCTTTCAGCTCCTGCTCCGCGCAAGTGCTTTTGACCTAGACAAGACCTCAGCTGCACGTGCACCATCCAGCCTCTAAGATTCAAGAGCACCCAGATTCCACAAGTACCCAGGGTCATGCAGCGGGGATGACTCAGCCGCAGGCGCCAGGCCACCCAGGGGTGGCTTCCCCTGCAGCCTGGGCCTTTCTGCTTGGCATCACCTACCCCAAACAGCAGCAAGGCTGAACAGAGCGCATTGTGTTGACAGCCTCCTGCGTGGAGTGCTCACTTTCAAGTGCAGAACAAAGCCAAGCAAAGGCTTTCCCAGGAAACTGGCTGGACGGAATGTGTTGTCAGCCCTTCCTGCAAATTCAGGAGTCCCTGGGAATGAGGCTCCAAAGACGGATGTGGGCGGTGAGAGGCTGCCTCTGGAGCTGGGGCCAAGCAGGCTCTCTGTTTGGGGCTTGATGTTGTAAACGGGGGTTTTGAAAGACGCAGCCAGCGTTACCAGAGACTTGCTAGAAATTGTGACAGTTCGGAGCAGGAACAAACGGGAAGCAGTCAGTCCCTCATCCCATCATCCTTCATCATCAATAGTGCCTGGACCAGAGTAGATCCCCAAACACACTTCTGGCTACAGAGCCTGGTGGCACATTTGTCCTGGCTGCAGGAGACCAAGATCCCCATAGGCAAACAGCCTTCAGAAGCCATGTCTTCCCTGTGGCCAGACATCTTCCCTCCTCCCCAGCATCCTGGCAGCTGAATTCAAAACAGGATCTTCATTTGGAAAACCAAAAAACACCTTGTCTCTTGTTTTTTAGTTCTGAAAATGAGGGTCCTGCGCTTAGGCTTAATCCTGAGGACAGTCTGTGCAGTGCATGGGAGGGAAGAATTTGGAGTCACACCCAGGTTCAGGTCCATGGCCTTGGTAAGGCTTAGCTTTCAAAGGCTTTGTTTTCTCATCTGTGAATGGGATTTCCTAAGGTTGCAGGTGGACTAAATGAGGAAATGGGTAGAAATAGCATCTTTTCTTTGGGAGAGAAGCTGTCGGTAAGACTTCTATTGGGGCAATCTGTTTCTCACGGGGTTCCCAAAACCAAGGTAGGAATCCGCCACTCTCAGAAGAACTTCAAGGTGGGAATTTCATCACCACTGAAGATGGGTTTAGAAAACACCTCGGCCATTTGATCTCTCTGAGCCTCAGTGTTCTCAGTGATAACGTGGGAATAGTAAAATTGGCCACCTCGTGATGGGCATGGCGGCGCACACCTGTGATCCCAGCGGTTCAAGAGGCTGAGGCAGGAGGATCACTAGTTCAAAGCCAGCCTCAGCAACTTTGCAAAGCCGCCAGCAATTTAGCAAGACCCTGTCTCAAAATGAAATACTCAAAACAAAAAACAAAAAAACAATCAGGCTCGGGATGTGGCTCAGTGGTGGAACCTCTGGGTTCACTCCTCAGTGCCAAGAAAAAAAAGAAAAAGAAAAGACAGAAAACCAAGGGAAGGAATGAATTACAAAGGTCTTTGTCGCGTGAATCTATTTTTACCCTGGACCAAGAACACAGACATAGATAGAGCTAATCACACTCAGTGGGGAATTCTTTTTAATCAATCAACTAATTAAAAATTAATTTTCCAGTTTCTCTGTCAGGTATTTTTTTAAACCCCTTGAGGTTTTTATAAAGTGTGATTTAAATAGAAATATTAGATTATGTCTTTATTTCCACTTGGGAAGAAAAACACAATAAAAATGTTTTAAAGAGGGTAGAAATTAAATAAGCGTGTTTGTTCAATAGATGAATCACCATCCCTGAGAATAAGCACTCAGACTTTCACATGCAGTGAGGTTTATATCTGGATGCCCAAAACTCAGTTTAAATAGATAGAGGACACGGCCAGACTGTCATTTGGGGTGAGTGACAGATGCCAGGACATACACCGTATGTTTTGTAATTAGCGTAGCACCTTCTTCCCCTTCCTGCAAGGCCTTCCCACCCCCCCTTGCTTTGGAGTTTTATCTCAGGGGCACTGGGATGCCACCACTGATGCCACCTAGCTTACTGACAGCAATCAATCTCACCCCAAGATGTTATTTAGTCCCACCACATGAGAAGGAAGGCCCCACCCAGCGTGCCATTTCCAATTAACTGGTAACTGTGACCTGAGATGTTGTGTTAAGAGGGATTCCGATGTCTTGTTTAAGCTCAGTGCCAAAGAGGGCCTCATTGATTGGTGATGTCTGCTATGGAACTAGGTGGTGGTCGGTGGGCATGTGCCTCATGCTTGCTAACCCGACGCCATTTAACCCCTGCAGGGGCGAGTCAAACCGTCTAAGGAACAGAGAGGGAAACTGACCTGTCAGGGTCACACAGCTACTTAGCAGCAGAGCTAGAACTAGAATAGATATCTCCTGGCTCCACGCCGAAGTCTCTTTTCTCTGCAGCAGGGGCACGAAGGTTCTTAAACAAGGCCCAGGGGTGTCTACAGAACAGTCAGAATGCCTGGCATTTGTTGTTACATTATTTACCGTCCCCCATACAGTCCCAAAGAGATTTATAGTAGTCACACACGTTAGAGAGAAATGTACACGTTCGAAGAGGATTAAAATGAGACGAGGGCCGCCTGAGCAAAGGGAAACCGAGAAATGAACTAAGATGATGTCAAAGGGAAGTTTGGCACAAACGCTGTCCCTATGCCGTTGCTAGGCAACTGGTGGCCAACGCAGAGAAGGCAGAGGAACAGTGGTGTTGGAAGCTGAGCAACTGCACCAGTTGGTCCCAAGAAGTCTGTCCTTGGTGTCCCTGTGGGAGCCGTCCCTCCCCAGATGCTCTTGCCCAAGACAACTGGGATGCAGTGTCACCAAGATGTGTCACCAAGGAAGCAAGCGATTCTGATGGCATTAGTTCTTGCACTGTCCCTCGGGGTGGGTGATGGGGAAATGTCCGGGAAACCAGAACCCTCCACTTTGAGGTCACCAAAGCCAGGGTCAGGTGCTGCTTGACCTCCTGTCAGCATTTGATAGTTGATGACCTCGGCCTCGTCAGCTCTTTTTTTCCTCCCAGGACATCCCATGTTCTTGGGTGGCCTCCTGTGTCAAGCACAGCTCCCTGGCACTGCCTGGCGCTGAGAGTTCTCCTTTCCTCCCGTGTCTAAATGCCCCAGGGTCCAGGACTCAGCCTCAGATGTTCCTCTGCATGAGTCCATCCCTGTTCCTGCTGGTCTTGTAGCTTAAAACCCTCCAAAGCCTCTCTTGAGTCCTGGACTCACATATTGCCCCACCCCTCCAGCTCTCCCCAGATGGACCCTGGTGGCATCTCAGCCTCCACAGGCCCATCGCCCACCCTTGATGCCACACGTCCTTTCTCTGATGTCACCACCTCCCGTGCCCTGGCATCCTGGCCCACCCCCTGGGACTGCAAGTCCTCTCTCATCACGTCTGATACCAGCTCGTCTGTAAGTCCTGGCAGCTCTGCCACAGAACCTGCCTTGAATATGTCCATCTCTCCCCATCTCTACCCGCACCCCGGCCTAAGCCATCCTCCTCTCCCACCTGGATGGCAGGAAAGCCTCCCGTCTCACTCCTGCCCCCTACAGCTGCTTCTCCAGACAGCAGCCAGCAATTACTGTGAAAATGTCCCAGCCTGGCTGGGGGCTCCCTGGTGGGTGGCCTCCTCTCCCTGGGACGGGCACCCTCTGGGCCCATTCTCCCCCTGCCCTCCCCTTTGCTCCCTCGCTGATGCCCATGCAGGTGAGGGCCTCTCTTCCGGCAGCCTTGGCATTGACCTGTTTCCCCGACAGCCCTGGCTCTCCCCGGCACCCACAGCTCTCATGCAACACCACTTCCTGCAGAAACCCTTCACTGACCCCGGACGTTAAACCCCAGCTTCCCTTTGCCTCCTACCAGCCTCCCTCCCTCTCCCACCAACCACCTTCTCGAGCCCCCACAACAGCGTCCTTCCCACCCTCTTCTGCATCTCTCCCCCCAGAAAGTCCTACCAGGGAGAGCTCTGCAGTCTCTTCTGCTCCGCCCTCCTTAGAGCAAGGACGTTTGCCAATCTCTCTATCCCCCATGCCCTGCACATAGTAGGTGCTCAATCAGTGACTCTCTAATGGTTGGGCTTACTCCTTCTTCACGGCCACCTGCAGATAGGCCAGTGGGGCGAGCCCCGGTGACCTGGGTTTTGCCTTTGACAGCACGTGGAGCCAGACCTGTCTGTCCCCTTGCCTCCTCATGGTGTCAGCTGATCCCTTGAATATCATCAGGAAAAAAAAATTACTATCATCAAATCCCAACAAATTGCTAAAGACCCTGGCGGACTGGGCCGATTTACAGCACGTTTCGACTTTAATCGTGTTTTGTCTTGGGTTTGACCCTAATTATAAATCATTCACAACTGTGGTTTAAACCATAAGCAAATCTCCCGTGGCACTCTTATTATCTACTTAATCTCTCGGAGAGAAAGATTTACGGAATCGCATTCTGGGAATTAAACAAACGAGGAAACTTTTAGGTAAGGGTGAAACCCACAGAAGTGATGGTTTTGTCATAAAATGCTGATCAATCAATAATTATTGTAAAATCTAGAAACTTCGCCGGCGTCAACATAAATCTGTAATTGGCTGGATTTATTCTTTTTCAAAATTCTATATTTCCTATGGTGCTGACCACCGTGTTAATCTGAGCCTGTCAGATTTACTGTGTTTTAACTTAATTAACTCCATTTAGCTCCTGCCGATTGGTGAGTGTGTGTACACATGCTTTTGTATAGGTACGTGTGTATCCTCAAACCCGTTGCCTAAGTCTCCATCACATGCCAATGGTGGGTCATTTTCTCTAAATATCATTCTTTTTTTTTTTTTAAGAGAGGAGGACAGTGAGAGAGAGGATCAATTTTTATTGAGTTTTTCACATGGTTCTCATTGCTCTGACACTTAGCTGTGTGCGTGGTGCTGGGGTTTGAACCCATGTACTCGTGCATGCCAGGCAAGCGCCGTAACCGCTGAGCCACCGCTCCAGCCCCTCTAAATTACTGTTCTTTAACTATTTGAAAAGAGCCCACTTTGCCGGGAGAAGCTGAGGCCAGTTACAGGCAGGGGTTCAAGGCAGGGTTTCCGGAGTCGCTGTCCTCTGGGTGGCCGGCCAGGTGATCACTCCGTGGTGAGGGTGGGCTGTTTCACCCTGAGGAACCCACTCCACCTCTCTGGATCTCGGTCTCCGCATCCACGCGATGGGAATGATTATACCGAACCACGGGCCACCAAGAGGCTTCAAGCAAAAGCTGAATGCACTCTGTGGCCTCCACAGAGCAGGCCGCTCGCCGAGCTCTGGACGCCCCACTTTCTGCTTTGCAGTGACCTGGTGTGGAGGTGGCAGGGGGCAGGGTGGGGTGGAGGCAGGATCCTAAACGTCAGAGGGACCATCATGGGAAGGGCCAGTCCCAGCCCCAGTGGGCACCAAACCAAACACCAGGATCATCTTCTAACCCAGTAGGACCAAAAAGATAGTGGGTTTAGATCAAAGCCACGGAGGGGCAGACGATCACGTGATAGTTGGAATGTAAAGTGATAAGAACATCAGCCTCCACTTACCGTAAGGACGAGGTCTGCGCTAGGTGCTGTGTGGAATTCTTTCTTTTTTAGGGGAGTGGGGGTTGTATTGGGAGTTGAAGTCAGGGGTGCCGGACCACTGAGCATCCCCAGCCCTTTTTATTTTTTTTTATTTTGAGACAGGGTCTCGCTAAGTTGCTTAGGCCCTCACTAAGTTGCTGAGGCTGACTTTGAACTTGCCATCCTCCTGCCACAGCCTCCTGAGCCACTCGGGTTACAAACGTGCATCACCGCGCCTGGCTATGCTGGATTCTTTACAGACTTCATTACAGCTCAGCAGTGACTCCTCAAATTTGAGATAAGAAAATGAAGATTTCAGAGAAGTGGCCTGCCCAGGGTCACAGAGCTAACTGAGACTCCAAACCCAGGATCCTAAACTCCTTGTTGGCTTCCCCCCTGCTCAGCTGCCACCCTCCCGGAGCCAGGCAAGTTCCACCCAAGGAACGAGGAGGCCCCCAGCGTCTCTTCCTGCCCACTTGCTGAGGACCGAGCTCAGCGTGGCTGGGTCGGGATCATAATCTGCCCTTCTCATGCAGCTTGGCTCTTGTGTTTAATGGCTGCTTGTTTTTCTTGATTCTCGTTATGTAGCCAGTCAAAACCATTTCGGTAGGGCCTGGTCTGAGTCACTGATGCATGGTGTCTGCTCTCGAGCTGCCCAGGGTCGAGCAAGTCAGCTACGGCCTAATGAACCCAGACGCTGGATTCCACCGAAAGTAACCAAGCCAAGCACTGAAAAAATGGTCGGTTTCAAATATAACTTTAGGTGAAATCTCCACTCCTCCATCCTCCCTCTCTGTCCCTTCTGCCCCTCTCTCTCCCTCCTTTCCACATTGATTTCTCTCTCTCCTCCTCCTCTTTGCTTCAGTCTTCCTTTCCACCCCTTCTTTTTCCTTTCTTCTCTCCCTCCTTTCTTTACTCCCTCCTCTATTCTTTTCAGTTTTAAACTGTGCCCAGGATTTCTTCTGTTTGTTTCTTTTTGATCTGTTTTGGTACCAAGGATTGAACCCAGGGATGCTTAACCACTGGGCTATATACCCAGTCCTTTGTATTTTTTTATTTGGAGATAGAATCTCACCAAGTCGCTTAGGGCCTCTTTAAATTGATGAAGCTGGCCTTGAAATTGTGATCCTCCAGCCTCAGCCTCCAGATCCATCGAGATTACAGGTGTACACCACTGCACCTGGCCCAGATTTGATTTTTTTATTCAAGGACACCGAGATCAGCAGATCAAGAAACCACCATTACCATGCCAGCCGGTTGCTCTCACTGCCCGAGGGGTGGAGCCACGTGGGCCAGGGGCAAGCACCGGCCAGAGCTTTGATGTGGGCTTTGTGGGAAGGACTGGGTGAGGCAAGGTAGACAGATTTAGGATTGGCTGGTTTAATGCTTCCAGGGGACACTGGGCTGTGGGGATGGTCCCGAGTCACCTGGCACCTGCCCTGGGTTGACTTAGGTAGGGGAATTGTGTCCTGGATCACAGAAACCTGGGGCCAGAAGGCAGGTGGGGGTTGTGTGATTGGACGGTTGGTGCACAGATCCCCATGGTGCTCGGAAAGCAAGAGCTTTGCTGGCCAAGGGAGTTCACTAACCCAGGATGGGGACGAGGCCCCAAGAGGCCACAGCATCATAAAACAGAGAATGTGAGAACACCGTGGCTCTACCTTGCTTCCTTCCCTGCTCTCCTTCTGTCCTCCCGCCTCCTGGAGAGCGTTTTGCGAAGCCCCAGGTAAGGGGTAATGAATCTGGGCTGGTGGCAAGGGTCCAGGCCAGGCCCAGAACTCTCGGGAGCTAGAACCCTGGTCCTGCCACCCGGCCCGCATGGCACTCCACTTCCCAGCCCAGCATCCCTTCTCCCTCCTGTCACCGTGACTGCCGCGTCCTCAACCCTGAAACCCTCCCGTGGGCTGGTTGTTTTGCCCAGGCCTAGAATTACCCCAATCCCCTTAAATACACGGCTGCAAATGAGGACAGTGGGGAAGAGGTAATAATTGTGACAGTAACTCACGGGGCCAGGCCTGACACGTCTCTAATTGCCTGCTAAAATTGTCGCTGTCTCCTAAAGTGCAAATTATCATCCGAAATGACAAGAATAATGAATGAGTAACTCTGATGTAATGCAACAATTAGTCCTCAAAGACACTGTCTAATATGGTAATTCAGAACACCCACTCCTTGTTATTAAGTGCCTGATAATTATTTAATTATCTATCTGCCAGCATGATTTACTTGGTTTATTTAGCTGCAGATGTGGGTAGGAGCACTCGGGTTTAAGGTCAGAGAGAGCTGGCCCCTCCGCTGGCCACCATGAGGGCTTGCTGGGGGCTGGAGGCTGCTGCCCGGCTGACTTCCCTAATTGGCTTTGGCAATTGGGGCCCTGGGTCAGAACATTGCCTCTCCTCCATCCCTGGCCCTGACTTGGTTCCTCAGGGGCTGTGGACCTTGAAGACCAGGCTGAGGGTCCCTGTGTTCTCTTTGTCACTCAGTCCCTGAGAGGTGGAGAGAGCGTGTGGGGCCAGCAGCAGCCCCCAGCAAGCCTGAAGTGCTTACTCTGTGTCGGGCACAGTGCCAGGTCTTACCCAGGCATATTCCAGGAACTAGAGACCACTGGTGTTGGTGTGGGGCAGAGGGGGAAACTGAGGCTCAAGAGGTGAGGTCACTCACTCAAGGCCCCGTGATGAATGAGCAAGCAGGGCGTCAGGACAGGTCTCACTGTTTCCATGGCCACTGTACCTCCTGGACCTGGGACCCTGACAGCTGCCAAGGCAATGCTGTCCCCAAAGCTATGTGTCATTTCAGGGCCAGTGCACACCTAGCAGAGTGTGGGTGGGGACAGGAGTGGACCAGGGTCCTGGTCTCCAAATTGCACGATGGTGGTGGCGGAAGAAGAAATGCTGGGCCTCCCCTGTGTTGGCTGAAGGAAGGGAACCAGAGCCAGGGAGTAGAAGCCACCAGGAAGACAGACTTGGGACAGGGACTTACTGAACGTGCCTGGGCAAGTGGCCCTGTGACCACCTGTCAGAAGGGCCCTCACCAGGGAACAGAGGGCAGTTGGTCTGGAACAAACATGGACGGGGAACAAGTTCTAGTGTCCTGCAGCCTGGCAAGGTGTCTATAGGTACAGTCTCTACTTCAGAATAGCTCCAGGGAGGACCTGGTGTCCCCAACACAGAGGAACGGCATGATGCAAATGCCCGTCGCCTGATCGAATGCCTGGAAACGTCACACTGTCCCCATAAACACGTACAATCATGTCCATCAAAAAGAAGAAGAAGGTCCGCCTCACCGTCAGCTCCCCTCTGCTCAGCACCCTGTGGTCTCCTTCACTAAATGCGTCCACACCTGAGCTTGCCCTGCGAATCCAGCTGCCCCACCGACCCGTACGCACCAAGGACGGAAGCTCCAAGGGGTCCGGACCTCCTCTCCTTTGTGCACCAAGCACAGAGTCGGTGCGACTTGGCATAGGCAGACCCTCCCGAAATGGCTGAGTGGACCAGTGAGAGACCCACAGGAGCCGCACCCTTACCTGAGTGGCTCCCCACCCACCACTGGCCTCACCCCGCGCAGCCTCCGCCAGCAAAAGAAGACTGGTCTCTTGCTCCGGTGTCCCTGCCATCAGACCCTCAGCCTCCAACAGCCTCCCTAGTCCACCTTCGTGACTGATGGGACTGAGTGACCCAGGCCACCTGCTGCAGAGGACCCTGGTGTCCCACTCACCCCACATTTCTCACCACTTCCCATTTCCCGGAGCATCGGTCCAACTTCTGCCTTCCAGCGTGGTCCATGGCCGGCGGACTCCATCCATCCGCTGGAGCTCCCGAAGGCTGTGCGGAGCTCAGGCTGGGATCTACTCTCCTGGGAGGCACCTTCAGTAATGAGCGGCAGGAGTTGGTGGCAAACAGCCTGGTCCCTCTGCGCTGGCTCTGGGAGCACCTGGAGTGATGGTCTCTCCAGCAGGAAGATGAAACTCCAGTCCCTATAGGGAAGCTGCTAGTGGTGCGTCACCCAGGTGTCCCTCGAGAGGCCACCCCATCTCCCAGGTTGCTAACACTGTAGCTAAGAATTTGAGACACTGCACCTGGAGACACCTGAAAGGGTGTGTCCTCACCCCAAGGTGCCCCAAGGCCACTACCCAGGTAATGCAAGAGTGCTGAGGCCAGCCTCTGCTCCAGAGTGTGACAACCCGGTTCACTCCAGAGCTCCTGGGGGGACCAGCTGGAGGCTGAACCTCGAGCCCAGCAAAGACTCGGATTTCCCTGGCAGTGTCTGCTGATGTAGCAAATCAAGGGATGAGCGCGGGAGTGAAGGAGTGTAGGAATACATGCACACCATATAAATGAATGAGTCCGAGCCATGCGATTCCCAGAACATGACCAGAACACTTCTTTCCTAAATGGTCAGCATGTGCTTGGACAATGGCAGAAGGCGGAGGGACGTGAAGGTCCGGGTCAGGAGTCAGGTCCAGTTGAGAATTCTCGTCCCCGATTCACAGAGTGACTTTGGTCCTCGCATTCTGAGCCTCGGTTGTTCCAACTGCCAAGGCACAAAGCAATTTTCTTTTCCCTTTCTCTTCCAGTTTACCTACGCCAGAAACCTGTGTTGCGTGATATTTTTAGTTGGGAAGAAATGTTAGACTGCAGGCAAGTGTTAGAGAGTCCCGTGGACCCGTCAGGCAGCTGGCCCTTGTGTTGCTGGTTTGCTTTTGTCTGGCGATCGGCTGGAGGGTGGGGAGTGAGGAAGCCTCAGTGGGGAGTCTGCTTGAGCCATCTCAGGACCACAAGTCACCTGGAAGCAGCCCTGGAAAACCAGGCGGCAGCCGGCAGACAGCACCTCGCCGCTCTTCATCTCTCTGCACGGGCACATCCACGGTTTTCTTTTATTTGTGGTCTATCACCTCCTATGCCACGGCAAACAAGAGACTTTATAAATATTTCAAACACTAATAATTTGTGCTGTCCCTGCTTAGACTTTTAAATGAATCTAAGAGCATTTCTCTTCGAGGAACCTGCCAAACCGCAGGCGGGTGAAGGAAATACCGCTGCCTCCTGTCTGAGACGGGTGCTTGATGGAGCGATGGGGCCAGCGGCTGCAGCAGCAGGTGCGGGACACCCCCTCTCCCTCCGCCTCCCGTGGCCTGGCCTCCGCTCTGGTGAAGCTCTGCTGGGGTCCACGGGGTGGGAGACTCAGAGCTCTAGCGGATCAAGGCAGGCTGAGGACTGGTCATTCCCTGCTTGGTGTTTTAAGACCTTTGGCTTCACGTTTGGATAGTCCTCGACTCAAATCCCAGCGCTCATGAGCTGTGGTGCTTTGGGCAAGTCACTTGACCTCTCTGAGCCCTTGTTTCCTTTTCTACGAAGCAGATGTTGTAAGAGTGCATTAAACAGAGTGTCAGGTCTGGAGCCTGGCACGTCGCAAGCTCAGTGCACGTAGGTAATGTTTTCCTGTTGAATTTCTCCAACACTTTTGAGTGGCTCAGACACAGTAGAAGTTAATTTCTTGTCCACATAAACTACCCAGTGAGATTCCAGATTGGCTCAGGTAGCAGGATGTTAAATCCTGCTCTGCCGTCGCTCTGGCTTCAAGGGGACTCCCACACTCAGCAAGAAGAAAGGGAAAGGATATGGAGGGGAACTGCAAGAGGTTCCTGTTCTCCAGCCCGAAGCCCAGGTAGGGAGAAAGATTCGGAAAACACAACCCACTGGACACAGGATGAAGCCCCTGAGCGAGGAGCAGCCAGGAAGCACAGGGGAGGAAGTGTTCCTGGAGAGCAGCCCAGGTCAGCACGCACGCAGCCGAAACCTTGCAAAGGCTCCTGCGGTCCCCAGTACAGACCCCTCCCCGGCCCTCAGGCCCCACGCGGTCCGGTTCTTGCCAACCTCTCCAGCCTGGCCCTGGCCCTCCTCGCTGCAGCAGCTCTGACCCCGGGGGTTTTTTTTGTGTGTGTGTTTTTTTTACTCTCCGTGTAGACTTCCACCCTTGGCCACCGTGTGACTCACCTCCCAAATTGGACCACTCTGGAAAAAGCAAGATAAGCCGGATGCTGGGGCCACACGGGGCAGACCAGGAGGCGCGGCCGCTGTGTGCCACTGTCCTGCCGCAGGACCTTCGTCAAGCTGCTGTCCCTGCTGCTCCGCACACATCCTCAGGGACACCCTGATGCACCCACCCGAGTCAGACCCTTTTGTTCACCCTCTTCCTAGCACCTGCCGTCGGGTGCCGGTTAAATTCCTAAGCACATGCTCGGTGGGGTACGTGTTTGATGGTGATCTCGCTCTTCCCAACCATGAGCTCCATGAAATTAGGAACCGAGCCGCTTCCTGTCCACTCCCGGCTTGTGGTGAGCAATCAACAAACACCAGGGTAAGGGCATGTGTGGGACAGATGTGCACCCAGTGGGGTCGCGTGGAGAAGCAGAGGAGCTGCATCTTGATGAGGGACCCTCAATTAGCTCAGGTGGATCCTGGACCGTGTCTAAGCTGGCTCGAGACGGTGAGGAGGCCTGGCCCTCCCTGTCTCTCAGTGGCTGTCCTGGGATCTCTTTCTTCCACCGTGACACCATCACCTTGAGTCCTCCACCAGAGCTGGGCCGGGGTGGGTACCAGCCCTCTCATGTCCACAACTGTGAGCTAGATGAACCTCTTCTTCATAAAACACCCACGCTCCGGTGTTTCGTTACAGTATCAGACAGCGGACTAATAACCACAACCCTCTCCTCAAGTGGCGCACTACGTTCATCTGGCTCCACATTCCACAAAAATCGATGCACGTTCCCTCCTCAGAACCACCAGGCAAGTGCTGGCAGCTGTCACACACGCAATTGGCCCTGTGTGAGCACTTTGGCCGGCGTTCTTGGGGTGCCAGGTTGCCTTCCGGCAGGCGCAAAAGCCGGGTTCCTCAGATGGAGGCTCGTGTCTGAGTCACATTTGCCAGACTGGGTCTGCCAGGACAGCTGGCTCCAAAGCTGAGGGCCTCCCACGCTGAGCAGCCAGGGCTGAATTCTTCATTACAGCCTGGCCATGGGTTGGGCATTATAAATAACGCTGTGCTGCCATCCAGATGCACAATGTGCCTGGCCGGTAATGCTTCCTCTGTCTCGCCAGGGACAGCACTGGAAATAGAATCTGAGGGACCAGGAAGGATCCAGTGTGGTGGCACCTCCCAAAGCTCATCTCAGATAGGAAGGTGTCTACTTTTCTCCTTCTTACGTATCTCCAGAGAAAAGATCATGCTCACAAAACACTCTTTCTCTCTTGGCAATGGCTCATGGTGCATCCAAACTTTCCCATCAGACCTGGTTCAAGTCCTGGCTTAGCCACTCAGAGGCTGTGTGACCTCAGAAAAGACACTGAACCTCTCTGAGCCTCAGATTTCCTCACCATTAAAACAGAAGATGAGACTAGTGAGCAGCTCAAAGGGTTGATGTAGGCTTGGAAAGAACAAGGATCACAAGAAATGCCCTGGGAATGAGAAGTACGATTTGGGGGAGGCGCTAAGTCGTCAGGAACAAACCTCCTTCTGTGGGATGCACGGGAAGGTGAGTTCAAAATCCCGTGGGGAGATGCAGTTCTGCCTGGCTTCCTGTCTCACTCAGGTCCCTCCAGAGTGCAACAGAGGCCAGAGAGAGCCGGGAGGGCCAGGCAGACAGTAGGTGTCCAAATGGCTGAGGTCATCCTCGGGCGTTACCTTGATTGTGCCCTTGTACAAATCCACACGAGCTCCCCTCAGTGCATCTGAGGAACGGGAGTGAAATGGGAAGCGGATGGGGGCGGCGGGATCATCATCACACAGGCTGCTGTCCTGGACCACAGTGGGAAGCACTGAAGAAGGAAATTTGGGGGAGAAAGCTTCCAGCAGCACCGGGGTTGGACTGCAGCGCGTCCCCTGCAGGACTCACGTTGAAATCCGGTCCCCAGCGTGCAGGATGCAAAGGGGCTGGAGGCCTTTGAGACGGCAGGGAAGGGGCTCTGCCTGCCCTTGGGGGTTCCTGCTTTCCTGGGGGGCTCATCCACTCCTGGAGCAGGGCTATGGTGAGCAGGCCCAGCGCTCATCTTCCACCCCTTTCCACGCGCCCTCCTGCACTCCACAGGACTTGAAGCAGCGTGAGGTCCTCATCGAGCCAAGCTGATGCCGCCCAGCACTTGGACTTCCTGGCCTCGAGAACTGTGAGCCGAAATAAACCTCTTTACTTCACAAACTTCCAGGTTTCAGGTATTTTCTTATAGTCCAGTTCGACGTGCGGTGGTAGCTACACATCAGATGCAGAGCGATGTGGTTTGCACGTCGTTAGTGAACCTTGACTTGCAGCAATGTGCCTCTCTCTATGAAAGAAAGGAAACGTGACCTTCCGAGACCCGCAGGGCTCAGAGCCAGGCTCCAACCTAGCCTCTCTGCGGATCCTGCTGCGCACCCTCCTCACCCAGGTCCCATCCGGCGTGAAGTTCCACCCACTCTCCAAAAGCAAAGAAGCTCCTCCAAGCTCTTCTGGCCATGCACACCCACGGTACGCAGGCAAATGAGGCGCCCACAAACGAGCGCAGATGAGCCCCAGGGGTGTTGTGAGAGTACTGCGGGGGCCTGGAGGGAAGGCGGTGAGCGGGCAGAGGTTCTAATCCCTGGGCTCCAGCATCCTCATCCCCACAATCTCAAGAGCACCTTAAACACTGAGGTCAACAAACAGACCCCTCAGAGGCTTCCGTGGGCACAGTGTCCAGCTCCCTGAGCTTCCTCAACTGGAGGAGCTCCCCAAGCGGCTCACTGGCCTGGACCCCTCGGCATGGTCAGACGCCCTGCGCTGGGCATCGAGTGGCCTTGGGCCCGCTGCTGCTGGGCTGATCTGGGTTTCCTGGGCTGAGAATGGTCCACTGCACTGAGCTGTAATCCGCGAGGTTAGGTTGGGCTCTGTGGAACAAATTCTGCTTAAACTGAGCCCTGTCGTGTGGTTGGGGGGCCGGGACGAGCTGGCTCCAAGGTTGATTTTAGTGGAACTGATGCAGTTCCTGATGGGTTTCGGTGGTTTGGCTTCGCGTGGGTGGAACTGGCTTTTAATCATCTATTTTAGAAAGTCTTTCTGCTATGGGCCCATTTCCTATCCCAAAACTAGAAAGGCTCTGGAATACTCTATGTTTAGAGCCAAAACCATAGCCAATGAAGGAGGAGAGGTTTGACCCGAATAAATGGTCAAGAAGACCAACTTCACGAGGACTCCAGATTACCTGCTGCGGAGGTGGCGAGGACGAATCAGAGGCTGGATTTGCAGCAGGGAGATTTTCCCTCGAGTCTCGAATCTCCTTCAATCCTGTTTCATTCATCCGACTGCCAAGCATCATGATGCTCCTCTCCTATCCTGCTCTGTGCTGGGTACAAAATACTAAAGGATGGAGACCACCTTTGTCCTGCTGTTAAGGAACTCATGACGCCACACGCTGTCCACCAAAACAGTGCCTCTCTGAGCAAATCCCTCAGCCTTACCTCTCACTCCCAGCAAGGCAAGTGCCCAAATCTGACCCCAACACTCTGGAGTACTGTAATACGAATAAACATAACAACCACTTTCAGATTGATGAAAAGGAGAACACTTGCAGACCTGATGAAGGAAAAGAGTAGAGAGAAAAGGAGTGAGGAGAACAGCATGGAGCCAGGCATGGTGGGGTATGCTATAATCCCAGCGGCTGGGGAGGCTGAGGCAGGAGGATCACAGGTTAGAGGCCAGCCTCAGCAACTTAGCAAGATCTGAGCAGTTGAGCAAGATCTTGTCTTGAAAAATAAAAAAATAAACTAGGGATGTGGCTCAGTGATTAAGTGCCCCTGGGTTCAATCTCTGGTACCAAAATAATAATAAATGCACAATACATCAAGTTTCTAAATTGTGGAAATAAGGCATACACAAATTATTTCATAAGGATCATAAGCAATACATTATCAATACATTTGAAATTTAAATAAAATGGATAATTTGGGAAAAAATTTAAAATAACCAAAATTAGCATAAGAAGAAAAAATGTTCAGTTGAATATGCTAATATCCACTAAAATTGTATGGAACCTATCTTATCTCCTCTCCTGGCTACCATCAATGCCCTCTTATCTGGGCACTGATAATTTTATGAATTAATTACACCAAAACTCTCCGGAGCAGAAATGTCCCACTGTCCCACAGTATTTTGAAGAATGCGAAAGGTAGGAAACAACCCAAATCATTTGAAATTTACTGGCTTTTGTACCAAAATCTGATAAGCATAATACTACTAAAGAAATCTATAGGAGAAACTTCACTTTTAAAATTAGATGCAAAATATGAATTGGAAGAAAATTAAATTCAGTCATATTATTAAAAATACATGGGGGCTGGAGTG
>PVKS010040432.1:0-16634 GCA_004027875.1 Aplodontia rufa | reverse complement strand
TTTTTTTTTTTTTTTTAAAGAGAGAGGGACAGTGAGAGAGAGAAAGAGAGAAACAACTTTATTTAGTTTTTCACATGGCCTTAGTTGCTCCAACACTCAGTTGTGTACGTGGTGCTGGGGTTTGAACCCGGGTCTTCGTGCTTGCCAGGCAAGCGCCGAAACCGCTGAGCCACCGCTCCAGCCCCGGTTTTCGCTGTTCTGACACTCTGTTGTGTACGTGGGTGCTGGGGTTTGAACCTGTGTACTTGTGCATGCTGGGCCGGTGCTGCAACCGCTGAGCCATCGCTCCAGCCCCTGGCCCTTAGTTCTTTAATAGCATTAAATATCCAGTCAATTTTCAAATTTCATGATTATCTTATGATTTTATTTTATGGAGAGAATTGATTTTATTTAGTTTTTCATGTGGCCCTTAGTGTTCCGACACGGTGTGTGCTGGATTTTGAACGTGGGTCCTCGCACATGCCAGGCAAGCTTTGCAATCAATGAGCTACTGCTCCAGCCCTACAGCGTACTTTTAAAACTCAGACTCTACGGGGCTGGAGCGGTGGCTCAGCGCTTGGAGCGGTGGCTCAGCGCTTGGAGCGCTCGCCTGGCATGTGTGAAGACACGGTTTCGAACTCTAGCACCACATACACAACTAACTGTTGGAGAAACAAAAACCAGATGAAAAATAAATAAACTTGACTCTTTCTCACTCTCTCCCCCTCTTTAAAACAACAACAACTCAGAATCTAAGTTTATATAGTAAAGTTGATTTGTCTTTGAAATCATTTAGGTCTCTTTTTTATTTTTTAAAGAGAGAGGGACAGTGAGGGGGAGAGAGAGTCAGTTTTTTTTTTAGTCTTTTGTGTGGCGTTCGTTGCTTTGTCCTTCATTTTGTATGTGGTGCTGGGGTTTGAGCATGCATGCCAGACAAATGCCATAACCACTGAGCCACTGCCTCAGCCCCCATTTAGGTCTCTTTAAAATAGACTATTTTTAGTTTACTTTCTTATAAAATTTTTAGTGTAATCACAGAATTGTGCAGACATAATTTTAGAATGTTTCCATTACCCCAGAAGGATGCTCTGGGCTCATCAGTGGTTACTCCTCACTTCCCTACCCCAGCCCTAGGCAGCTACTAATCTACTTTCTACCTCTATGGATTTGCCTGTTACGGATATTTCATATAAATGAAATCATGCAACATGTGACTTTCGTGTTTGGCTTTTCTAAGTATAATGTTCTTGAGGTTCAATCATGTTGTAGCCTGTATTTCATTACTTTTTTTGTGGCCAAATACTCTGTTTTATGGGGGTCAGAGCAGTGGCTCAGCAATAGAGCACTTACCTGGCATGCGTGGAGACTGTGGTTTCCATCCCCAGCACCACATACACAACTAAGCGTCAGAAAAACAAAAGCCAGATGAAAAAGTAAATAAAATTGATTCTCTCTAAAAAATAACCCATTAGATGGATATTACGTGTTTGGTATGCGTATTCATTGGTTGATGGACAGCTGGATGGTTTCTATTTTTTGGCTGTTAAGAATAATGCTGCCGTGAAGCTTCACTTGTGGCTTTGGCATGGACGTGTTTTCATTTTCTTGCTTAATATAGCCACCAGTGGAATCGCTGGGTTGTATGGTAATTCTCTTTAACCATTGAGGAGCCATGTCAGATGTTTCCACATCTGCTGCTTTTACAGTCCCTGTCAGGATGGGAGGGTTGTTTCTCCAGGTTCTTCCCAGCAGTCTTGGATAACAGACATTCTAGTGGGTGTGAAGTGGCATCTCTGTGGCTTTGATTTGCCTTTCCCTAAGGGCTAGAATGATCCTAAGCATCACTTTATGTGCCTGTTGGCCAATCGTATTGTATATGTCTTTAGAGAAACGTCTATTCAGATCCTTTGTCCATGTTTAAAGTTGAGTTGTCTTTTTTGTTGTTGATCTGTAATAGTTGTATATAATTTCTGGATACAAGTCCCTTATCAAATATTTGTAAAATTTGTTCCCTGTTGAAATTTTGGTTGAGGGAAACAAAGTCATTCATCTTGTGGATTCTTTGCAGAAGTCTTCTGATTGCCTCCTTTTGGTGTGGCTTAACATGTTTTCCAGTTTCTTATAGATCTTATAAATTGGCAACTAGTGTCCACTATATTTTTGAGTTAAAAATGTTTGAGTAGAGGGGCTGGATTGGTGGCTCAGAAGTTACAGTGCTTGCCTGGCATGTGCAAGGATGCATGCAATGAAGTGTCGGAGCAACAAAAGCCACATGAAAAACTAAACAAAATTGATTCTTTCTCTCACTGTTCTTCTCTCTCTCTTTTTTTTTTTTTCATTTTTTCTTCAGGGCTGAGGACCGAACTCTGGGCCTTGAGCGTGCTAGGCAAGCACTCTTGCCTCTGAGCTAAATCCCCAACCCCCACTGTTCTTCTCTTAAAAAAAAGTTTGAGTAGTGTCAGAGGTCAGATGGGTTCAAGGGTGAGTAAATACATTAAGTGCAAATAACCAGGAAGTGGAATGGCCCTAGGTAATGCATCATGAGATAAATGGTGTCATGAGGCCAGAAACCACCAAGATGACCATTAATAGGGGAGTGGAAAAACAGTGTGGTATGGTCACATGATGGAAAACCCTCAAGGATGTTAAATGGAATAGTGTGGACTTCTACACATCACTGTGGCTATGTCTTAACATTATGGTTCTGTGAAGAAGGGGCTGGTTACGGGGCTTGCCTGGCATGCATGAGGATGCAGGTACAAATCCCAGCACCACATACACAACAGAGTGTTCGAACAAATGAAAGCCACATGAGAAGCTAAATAAAATCGATTCTCTCTTCCTCTCTCACTGTCCCTCTCTCTCTTAAAAAAAAAAATTCTGTGTAGAAAAAGCAGGGTGTAGAATTTTACCCAAAATGTATCCTTTGATGCAAATCAAAGCATGCATGCAAGCCAGCCTTGTGGGCTCATGTATGGATGTGTCAGTAAGCAAGCTGTCAGGAAGAAACACCTGCCACACATGTGGAGTTGGTACAGACGGTGGCCTGGCCGCAGTTAATTGACTTCCTCAGAGAGTTCTGAGGTAGGAATGCTGGATTGCTGGCCTCAAGCTGAGGAATTCTGATTTCCACATGGTGCTTTGCTTTTACTGGGAAAGGAGAACTGGTAAGCCCGGAGTCCCTGTGGTTCTCAGGCACTGCCTTTTGGCAGACTATCTAAAGGGTCCTAGGTGCTGCTCTCCATCTGCAGTTCTTTGAGGAATTGTTCTGGGGTTAGAAAGAACTGAAATCCTTGTTTCAGTGTGGGAAAGCCAGGCCAGGAGAGGTTGAATGACTCGTGGAACAGGTCAGCTCGAAGGCCCTCGAAGGTCAGAGTTTGGGCTTAGTGGGTAATTTGAGGCTGCTTCTCGCCGGATGCTTATGTACGTTTGGCTGCTTTTTCTTATTTTTCTGAAACGTTGAAGGTCATGGTTTTTGCTTAACTTGGTCCTCTCCAGCAGTGACTTGTACTTAGAATAAAGAATCAGCTGAAATAAGTGAATGGAAAAAGAATCCTTGTGGTTTTCATTCAAAGCAGAAAAGTGATGCTGTTAATACATATTTTTCCTCATGAAGGCAAGGGGTGGGCTTTCTGGCAGATTGTAAGAAGTGAACGTTCCACTGTCGGCAGATGTTCGACCACCTGTCTGCTGGCAGTGCTGTGGACTCCTGCTGTTGTGCTGCACATCTCTGTCTGGATCACTGATAGGAAGTTGAATTCTTAGAGCTTTTAAATGGGAAATAAATCCAAGGTTTTGTGGACTTCTTTAAGTCATGGCCATGTGGACACACTTGCAGATAGGCACTGTCCTGCCACCATCTGTGTATACGTAGGCCATGCGTTCTCAGTGGGGTGGTGGTACCCTGAAGGGGGAGATAAAGATTCACTCCCATGTGTCAAGCACGGATAAGTGTGGTGCACATAATCAGGTGTATATTAAACCTGTGGTGTGAACGTTTTAAGGAGGGGGTGATTAGGATAAAGATGTCCAAGATGGATCGTAAGGGGGAATATAATGAAAACATGGAGAAACACTGATGGGGATGAGCAATTTATCATCATCATGTAAATATTTGCACTTTGCTTTCACCCCTGACGTTCCAGGAGAAACTTCTACCACATTGCTGTCTGGACTGTATGGACTGTATCATTTTGCATGAAGCACAGGTTTTGAACTCTTGACTGTGCTTGTCTAGATACCTGCTTGCCTGCCTTCTTTCCTTGCTTGCTTCTGCCCTTCCTTTCTGTTGTAAGGAATGATGCAGGATAGTTTTCCTTCATTGGGTTTATGTCTTTAGAGTGATTTCCCATGGTAGCACTGTTTTTATTTTTTTTATTTATTTATTTATTTATTTATTTATTTATTTATTGGCCAAAGCAATTGTGTTAGTTTAAAATGTTGCCAGCAAGGGTGAGGGCTCCAGTGGCAGCAGAGACTGGCCAGAAATTCAGGGTCCAACATTCAGCAAACATTTACTGGGTGGCGATTTCGTGCATCCCCTATCACTTTGTGTTTATTGGAGCAAGCTGAGTAAATGTACCAAAAAAGGTTCTGTTGGTTTAATGCTGTGTGTATGAGCCTGGACTCTTCATTTGAATGTGGTAGAAGTTGATCAAACTGATTTCAGTCTCATGGGAATATGTAGTGTCATTTAATGGAAAAGTTTCGAGATAATTCTGGCCAGCTTCAGACTTGGCTGGATCCAGGTGCAAAGGGAGTCGTCAGGACTATCTGCCCAGCTCTAGACTCTCACTTCCTCTCTGTTGGCTTTATCCACAAGCAGCCTTTACTCCACAGATGCAAGAGAGCTCCCAGAGGCTCTCAGACCACATCCATCAACACCTGGATAAGGAGTGGTCCTCCTTCCCATGTGCTTTGGGATGCATCCTAGGGCTGAAGCACAGGTGTCTGGCGCCCATGTGGTAGTCCTGGAACCTATCTCTGTGAGTCTGGTTGGTCAGGTCTGGAACATAAGCTCAGTCTAGAGCCCAAGAGTAGATAGAGTCTGTTCTGCTAAATTGCCTTGATGGAGGAAGAACCAAGGAGGAACCAGAGGGGTGGGCTGTTATAATTTTGGGTAGGGTGGTCAAGAAGGCCTCATTGGGAGGGTAATATCTGAGCAGAAGCCTTAATGAGGCTCTTGACTCCTAGGTTTTGCTCCTGGGCAGGTGGAAGGGGTGATAATTGCCTTTTACTGAGGTGGGAGAGGCTTTGGGGAGCAGGTTTGGGTGAGAGGAGTTTGAAGCCCACAGGGGGTGAGGACTTTTCTGGCTTTGTCTTCTGCTTGCTGATCCAGGAACCCCTTAGAGGCCTGGCATTAGGGCTCCCTCTGCCACCTGGGCATCACACTGTTGGATCTGGCACCCCACTTCCTCTGAAGAGGGAACCGTACCCACACCCATCTCATTGTTCTTTGCCTGCATTTGTGGATCTTAGAATATATTCCTTCTCTCCAACTTAAAAAAAATTAAAGCAAAAAACCAAAATAACATTAAAGATAATTGTGAAAACATAGAGTATACCTATAAATATATCTTCCCAGCACATTAAATATTTAGGCATGCTATTTCTTTGTTCAAAGCTTATGTGTGTGTTCTACACAATTTCATTGAGTCTACATTTGAATTAGTGTTTCCACTTACTTTATAACATTTATTGGTGTTCCTTCTCTACATAATTATTTTAAAAGGCAGTATAATATTTTCTCAAATTACTGCACTGTGGTTAGCCTTTTTGCCATTATAGCAAAAGACAGCAAATTCCATTTATGATGTTCTAGGACAGGACTGGCAAATGTTTTCTACGAAGAGCTGGTGAGTAAATATTTTTGCCTCATGGACCATCTGGCCTCTACCCCAAGTACTTATCCTGCTGTTGTATGAGAGGAGTTGCAGGCAATACGGAAATGAAAGGACATGACTGTGTTCTAATAAAACTTTATTTAGGAAGACAGGCAATGCCAGATTTGTGGCTTTGGCTGCTGGGCTATAGTTTACTGATCCCTGTTCAGAATACCACATTGAAAATCTCTGTGCCCTTGATCCTGTATTCAGACAGTCATTGTGCTGCGGTGGGAAAAGCTTTGGGTGCAGACGTCCCGGTATTGAAGAACCTGGGCTAAGTGTGGAACTTTTCTGACTCTTAAATCTCTCTTCAGAAAATGGAAATCAAAGCAAATGAGTAGAGCTTTATTCAGCACCTGCGAGACAGAGGGACTGGGGAAGTAGCCACTCATGCTTTTCCCATTTCCCTCATTCCTCCTCAGTTTAATGTTCGGAATGTCAAAAGGGTATTTTGATGCATTTTTTTTTAAGCTTTTGATGTGTGCTGCACATTGGTTTTCAGACCTCACTGTGCCAGTACGCATCACTACCGGTGGGCATACCTGGTTTACTGTGGCTTTACCACTCAGGGGAGTTTCACTTTAAATGTTTCTTAATTTAATAGTTATAAAATGATGGAATATGGTGGTTGTAGTACATATATAATTAGCCATTCTCCAACCATGAGTGAAGATATACTTTCTCTTCAAAATATTTGCACATTGCCATTTTAGTGTTTTTCCCACAGCAGGGATTAGCAGGCTGGGCTGGCTGCCTGCTTTGAAAATAAAGTTTTATTGGCACCCGGCCATACCCATTCATTTTCTATTGTCTGTAGATGCTGTCATACTACAATAACAGAACTGAGTGACTATAACAGAGACCCGATGGCTTGCAAAGCCAAAAATATTTACTGTTTTGCTCCTTTCAGAAAATGTTGCCTGTCCCTGCTCCAGAGAAAATTGATGGTCCCTGTTCTTTGCTCATGTACGAGTGGCTGTTGACTTGGACTTTGATTATGGACATCATGAGCCCATCTGTCTCGACAGGGCCTGCCTCTTCCATTGTGTGATGGTGGATGCTGCCCTTTTGTTCTCACTCAGCTGTGCCACTTTACCCCGCCATCCTGGGAGGCAGCACCTGACTTTGAGGAAGAATGAGTGCCATTCATCTGTGTGAGCTAATGCTCCAGCAGATGGAACTGCTGCCTCATCTGCTGCTGACACGCGTGCGGCAGCTGCTGGATCCTGGGTTGGTCTGGTCCTCCCCGTTTAAAGCAGCTGTTTGGAGAACCACAGAAGTGAGTGGGGGTTCAGTAATGCTCCTGTCTAGCCCCGAAAGGGCTCTCATCCAGGGCGGTTTGTGACTGGTGTGTGGCTTGGCTGCAGGGCCGTGAAGCACAGTGCAGGGCAGTTTATCGTGCCCATGAGGACTTTTGGCAGGAAGGTTTCTCAGGCAACATTTGAGACAGTCACCAGGAGGTTGGTTTTCTTTGGTGGCATTTCACAGAAGGGGTTCTTTTTCTATACTACAGTTGAGCTGTCCAAGGGGTTAGCCTGGTCTTGAGGTTGGAAGGCATAAGCTTTAGGATATAATGTTGACTTTGTCACTTCTGGTCTCTTCTTTGGGCAAATGATGCATGTTTCCAAGCCTCAGTTTCTTCATCTTTCACAGTGGGGCTGCCAGCCCTACCTTACAGGTAGAGGTGAAGGTGAGATTGTATCTTGAAATGGCAGATTGGTGGCAGGCCTGGCCCCAGGTATGTTGTGTTTGGTTCAAGCAGAGCTGGCTGGTTCACAGCTGTAAAAAACATGTAATTAGATGCCAACAAATTGACATGAAAATCTGGTTTTAGATTTTAAAATCCAGGAGACAGGGCCTTGGCTGGTACGCTGTGAGCTGCTGCGGTCAGCTGGAGCTGAGTAGCAAGTGCCATCTAAAGGGGCACCTGCCCAGCTCGCAGTCTCTGCCTTGCCCTGGGTTCTGCCCTCCGTCAGTCTCTTTCATTTCCATTTTCTGCCTGGCATTGGGGTCCAGTCTCGGTCTTGTGTGTGCCCCTGGCACATTGGCAGTTCTTCCTGCTTCTTTCTTCCTTCACTTCTGCTTTTTCCCTTTTTTTTTTGAACTTGGAGTGGTGGTGTGGTTTGGGGGTGGGTGGGGTACAACAGCAGCAGCAGCACTGGACTCACATTGGCCAGTGGCTGTGCTTGCAGGTGTAAGCACGTGTTCTGCCTGTGGGCAGGCTGATGGTGTGCCCATCTTCAGCAGAGGTCTGTGCCCTCTTGGTGAGAGGTGAGGGAAGATGGGCTGTGGTTATGATGTGGGCTGGTGTATAGCCTGACGGGGCATCTCTGACATGGCTAACTGTTGGGCAGCCATGAAGCCTGGAAACAAACACTGCTATTATTTTCATTTTTTTTTTTTTTAAAGAGAGAGGGACAGTGAGAGAGACAGAGAAAGAGAGAACTTCATTTAGTTTTTCACATGGCCTTTGTTGCTCTGACACTTGGTTGTGTACGTGGTGCTGGGCTTTGAACCTGGGTCCCTGTGCTTGCCAGGCAAGCGCCGAAACCGCTGAGCCACCGCGCCAGCCCCTGTTATTTTCATTTTTAAGCCCCTCTCCGCCTTCATTAGTTCTGGTAGGGAAGTGGCCTGTTAAGTGCAGCCTGGAACTTGCTTGTTAGCACCTCGTTTGTGGCTGCTTTCATACCACTGTTGTGGGTTGTGGGGGGTGAGGAGCTGTGAAGCAACCTGGTGGCGCACAAAGCCTAAAATATTGACTGTCTGGCTCTTTATAGAAACTGTTCACCGACCCCCATTCTAGGGTTTGCTGAAGGTGCGGGTTTGTGCAGTGAACATCAGAATGTCTGGGACAACCCACCGCACATGCATAGGCAGGGCCAATGGAAGCGCTAATGAATCATAGTATCGTTTTGTGTGTCCCAAAATATCAGTAAGACATTTATGGTGTATTTATCTGTGCTTCCAGATGTTCTGACCACTGTGCAGATACTGAGTGCAGGGCGAAGGAGATAAGAGCCTTAGGACCAGAGCTCGAAGCAGCTGGCCGTGTGCGGTGGCCAGGCCTAGAGAAATGCGGTTGCAGCTGGAAGGCTGTGAGAGCAAGGGCTGGTTTTTATTAAAGTTGGGGACAATGGTGTGGCATTCTCAAAAGCTGTAGGAATTGTATAGGTGAGAAGGAGTAACCGATGATGTGAGGGGCAATTGCTGGAGCATGATCTTGCAGGTGATGGGGGGAGGGATTACTTAGCTTCTCGGAGCCTCAGTTTCATCATCTGTGAACTGGGATGAAACATACATATATATATATATGTTTATATATGTATATACATATATATATGTATATTTAGACTTACTTCAGATTAGTATTTCTCAGCTGTGACCCAGTGGACGTTTTGGGCTAGGCGGTTCTTGGTTGTGGGGACTATCCTGTGTGTTGCAGGTGTTTAGCAGTATCCCTGCCATCTGCCAACTGGACCCCAGTGGCACTCTCCCAGTTGTGATAATCAAAAATATTTCCATTCCGCTCCAGAGGTTATGGACCTCCTGTGTCAGACAGACACTTTTCGCTGGGTAATCAGAAGAGCCCAAGACAAGTGAAGGTTTTCTACTGTGTGGTTCAGCGTGGGATTGGTATTCCTGGAGTTGTCTCCTGCTCCTGGGGGAACCCTCCTGTAGTTTTTCCTTTGCCTGCCTTGGAACGTTCTCTTGGCCAGCTGTTGCAGTCCTTCTCATAAAAGTTGTTCTTCACGGAGGTGAACTTCGTGTAGTCAGCCATTGTTTGTTTTTTAAGAGGGAAGGACAGTGACAGAGAGAATCAATTTTATGTAGTTTTTCATGTGGCTTTCGTTGCTTGACACTTCTTTATGTACGTGGTGCTTGGGAAGCAACAAACGACCACCACCACGGTTTCTTCAAGAAGTCTCTATTCTTACTATAGGCAGTTTATATAGAACCAAATCCACAGCCTTTTGCATACCTTTGAAGTTATAAGCAGGTTACAGTTTACCAGACCACCATCAATAGCCCGGAGAGGCCATTCAAATTGAGATGAGTATCAGCCAAGAAGGTGTGCGCACCTGGTTTTGGGCAAAGGTCAGTCTACAAAGACAAGATAATCAATCCTCTTTGACAATAGACCTTTAAGTTGCCTTCCAGGAACTGACCTGCCTCGAGGCAGCTCCATGGCCTGATGCTCCCTACAGGGTTCAAACTCTTGTCCTCGTGCATGCCAGGCAAGCACCGAACCACTGCGCCACAGCTCCAGCCCCAGCCATTGTTTTAGAGGAAGCAGTTCAGTGGCATTTACCACATTTGTAGTGTTGTGCAGCCATCATTGCTTTTTAGTTCTAAAGCCTTTCCATCAACCAAAGGAAATCCTAACTTCTCCCCTGTCTGCCAGGCGCTGGTGACATCTGTGTGTGTCTCGGGCTTCCCTGTCTTGAACTGTCCAGTTTTGGAAGCACAGCTCAGGTGTCCAGTCTTTCAGTAGCATCCCCGCCACCCATCCCCCCAGCAAGATGGCAGTGTGGTGCGGTGGAAGGAACATTGGTCTGAGTCAGGAGACCAGGGGTTCTGCCTCCACCCTGATTCTTGCATCACTGTGTGACCTTGGGCAGGATCCCTGGCACATTGTATGCACCCAGAGAACATTGCCTTCTTTTCTTATTTTTTTTTTTTATTTTTTTTTTTTTTAAAGAGAGAGGGACAGTGAGAGAAACAGAGAGAGAAATAACTTTATTTAGTTTTTCACATGGCCTTAGTTGCTCCAACACTTAGTTGTGTATGTGGTGCTGGGGTTTGAACCCAGGTCCTCGTGCTTGCCAGGCAAGCGCCGAAACCGCTGAGCCACCGCTCCAGCCCCCATTGCCTTCTTTTCTTTTCTCTCATTCCTGCTTAGTGCATTGCAAGGATTTCACAATTAGCCTTAGACTAGAGAAATGTCTGGCTTGCCTTCGCCTCTACCACTGCCATGAGAGGCAGAGAAATACTATTTAAATACGTGTGTGCCCTTGATCAGGTGACCTGACCTCTGTGAAAAAGGAACTGTGCTTAACAGGACCTCCAAGGTTGTTGGCCAGGAGTGAAGAAGGAATGTGTGAAGAGTACCTGCTTGCATTTGCTCATGTCCCCTCCCCACTTGCCAGGGACCCTTTTCATCCTGCAGTACACCAAACCCAGGAGTATGGATTAGATTGCTTTGCTTGCACTTTGGAGTTGAATGGACTTCTTGGAGCGAGAAGTCTTGATTCTTCTGGGTATAAGCTGTCAACCACAAAAATCACGAAATCTGACATGTTAAAGTACTGGGTATACACCAGGCCCCGATCTAGGTGCGCCACGTACATCCACTCACTTCATGTTACTAGGGGGTAGTCACGCTGATGAAGAGCTTGGAGCAGATGAGTAATTTGCCGTGATCTCCTAGCTGGTAGAGAAGGAACCCAGCCTATCCCATTTTAACTTCCACTCTTTCTTCCCAGAGGTAGCTGAGTGGAGACTCTAGGCTGAAGACCAGAGAATCTTTTTTTTTTTTTTTTTTAAAGAGAGAGGGACAGTGAGAGAGAGAAAGAGAGAAACAATTTTATTTAGTTTTTCACATGGCTTTAGTTGCTCCACCACTTAGTAGTATACGTGGTGCTGGGGTTTGAACCCGGGTCCCAGGCAAGCACCGAAACCGCTGAGCCACCGCTCCAGCCCAAGACCAGAGAATCTAAGCACTACATTAAACATTAGATCCTAAGGAATCTAGATTAAAGACAAAGAGTGACGGCAGGTGACACCTGAACCAGGTGGTAGAGTTTCCCATGGGCCTGTGATTCCTGCATTTCTCTGACAGGTTTGTGGAGTCCCGGAGGTGTTCCCTGCGTACCTTCCATTTTGTCTTTTCATTTTGATGGTGATCTAACAAGAAATGGGAAAGAAGCCTGTTCTGGCTCCCTGGTGGATGGTGTTGGCCGAGGCTGCCCCTGGAGAAGGAAGGGCATGGGAGGGCTGGGGTTTGGTCACGCGGGTATCACTGAGAAATGCCTGCAGAACTTGCAGTGGCTGCGGCTGCAGGTTTGTAACAGGTGTGGAGGGTGAGTGGGAATTGGTGGATGGCAGAGCCAGTGGGCGTGGACTGAACCCTCCTTGACCACTTCCTGTGGTCGAATCTTGGGTAAAGGTCTTGTCCTGTGTGGGCCTCTGTTGAAGGGAGCCCCTGACCCTTCTTTGTCAGGGATCTAGTAAGTCAGCCATTGACTGACTTGCCCATAGTTGAGCTCTGTGGTTGGGCATCAGCTCCTGCTCCTCTTGGGTGGCTGCACTGCCTGAAGCTGGAGGATTCTTCTGGGCCTTGGTGTGCATGTGGGTGCATTCTGTTGCTGGGAGAAGGTAAGGAAGAGAACATTGAATTCTCTGCTTGTCTGCACAGAGTCCCGGGCTTTGCAGACTTCAGAGCTAGGAGGGCATGATATCATGCAGAAACCAGTACCCAGGGAAGGGAAGTGATTGTCCCAGTCACATGGCCACCAAGCAGCTTGGCCGGGATGAGAACTCATGTCTTGTGACTTCCTACTCAGTGCTGCTTCCACTGTTCCTCATATCCAGGGGCCTCCCTGGGTACCTCCCACCATTGAAAAGTGGCCTTGAGGCCACCTGTACACCCATGAGACTCCCTTCTCAGAATCCTAGTTCCAGGCTAAGATGGTGACAGGTGTCAGGATGCTGAGAGAGAGCACAGCCAGGTTGGGAGCCTCTAGGCTGAGACATGTACAACCTCAGGTCACCTTTTTATAGGACACAGGCTGGTCCCATCCCCATTATGACAGAGACTTGGCCAGGTAAGGTAGAGGAGACTGCTGACATCTCATCTAGAACAGGCAGGGCAGCAATGTACCCTGGGGATATCAAGGATCCTCCTGGGTATCAGGAGGGGTAGGTACCAAATCCTTGCAGTTCAAGTATAGGTCAGGAACCAGCCCTGTCAACATCACCTGGAAACCTGTGAGCAATGCGGACTCTCAGGCACCCCCTTCTGAATCAGAACTGACTTTTAACAAGATCCCATGAGGTCCACTTCCATGTTAGTTGAAAAGCATTGTGTTAAAATACTCAGTAGTGAGATAATGGAAATTTTTTTCTTGTACATTTTTTTCTGATTTGTTTCTATTGTATTTTTTCATATAAATTACTTTCATATTGCAAAAAATTGTAGCAAAGACATTTCTAGGGGCAAAATTCTATCAAGTTTCCTGTTGCCATTGCCCAGGGGCAGGTAGTTGTTGGAAGAAGGAAGGAAAAAGGCCTGGCTTCTGTATTCTGAAGTTGGAGAGGGAAGAGCAGCAACTGTGGCTCCTGCTAAGCAAGGAGCGGGCTTATTGATGGACAGAGGCCAGGGAGGTTTGGAGGGTCTTGGGCAGGTGATGTCTGTCCCTTCCTGAATGACCTTCAGGACGGCCTTTCTTCTGGAGGGAATGGTGTGCTGGCTTTCTAGAAACCTCTTCCAGGAAAAGCAAATGTGGCAATACTTGAGGTGTCAGTTGTTTCACTGTGTGTCCTGGCGGATAAACTTCATGTTTTCTCTCCAGGGTTGGAGTAAGGTAGGAGCCTTGGTGTGGTGGTCCCTGCACTGGCTGTGAAGGGACACAGTCTTGTGTCAGGACCACAGTTCCATCAAGTAGTGTTCACATTGGAGCAGATTGAAACCTTCATCCTTGTCCTTAAGTCCCACTGTCACTGGTCCCTGCCTGTCTGATCTTTCCTTCTCCTTTTTTCTCTCAGTGGACTTCCTTCCAGTCCTGGAAGACAGAGCCTCCAGCTGTTTGCTTGCCTGGAATTCTGCCCTTCTATATTTTTTGATGGCTGCTTGTTCTCTTTGTAGAGAGTTCCGTTCAGATGCCACCTGTGCAGAGAGGCCCTCATGGCTGCACTGGCTAAGTGACCCTCTTCCTCCCTTCTATCTCATCACTCTCTTTGGTTTTGCCTGATGGTATGGCTCTCTAGCATCACTTCCCTTACTCGTGTACTTATTCACTCTTTGTTTCTTCCTAATAGAATTTCAGCTTCCTGAGAAAATGGCTGCTTTGTACATTTCACTCCAGTGTCCTCAGCACTTGGAGCATTGCCTGACACTCAGGGAAAGTTAAATATATCCTGAGTGGGTCAGTGCACACAATTACTTGATGCATCTCTATGCATGGTGTCGTGTCCTGACTTACAGGGCGGCTGTGAGGATTAAAGCAGAGAGAGAGAGAGAGAGACAGAGAGAGAGAGAGAGAGAGAGAGAAAGAAAGAATCAATTTTATCTAGTTTTTCATGTACCTTTCTTTGCTCCAACACACTTCGTTGTGTACATGGTGCTGCGGTTTGAACTTGTACTTGCTCATGCCAAGCAAGCACCCTAACCACCGAACTACTACTCCAGCCCCACCTCTGACCTTCTTAAGTAGAAGTTCATATGTCATATGTATCATTTGGGAATGCTTTTGGCTACAAGTAACAGCCCACTGTAGTGTCTTAACAAATGAGGGTTTTTATTTGGTGAGAGTTACATTGTTTCCAGCACTGGCTTAGCAGTAATATAGAGATGGTCTTGGTGGTGCTCTTGACCTTTCCATGAGGCACATAGCTTCCTGGTGGCAGGATATTTCTCCAGCTCCACCCAGTGTGCTTATAACTGAGGTGCGTGGGCAGAGGAAGGCTCCATGCCCTGCACATCTGTTCTCTGAAAGGTGCAGCTTTCCCAGAAATCTCCCAGGGCACCTCTGCTTTTGACTCAAGTCTTCTTGAGGTCAGCCTTACTGCTGAGAAGAGAAATTACTGGGGTTTTCAGTGTATGTTGCTGCAGGTGGCACAGGAAAACGATACTGGAGTTGATGGTGAGATCAACCAGCAAGCAGGGCCTGTCATCCGAGGAAATGTATATTTTCTATTAGACTGCTGATTGTTAACTGGGGCCAGTTTTGCTACCCAGAGGGCATTGGCAATATCTGGAGACAGTTTTGTTGTCACAACTAAGGGGCATGTGTGTTAATGGTATCTCGAGGGTAGAGGCCAGGGATACTGATCATCCTACAGTGTCCTTAGTGCCTCCGTTGAGAAACCCTTACTTACACCCTTGTGGACATATTCCTCCAATTTGGGGAAAATGAGGCTAGCTGTGTTCCTGTGATGCAGTAACAGGCATCTGGTCAAGCTTCAAGCAGTGACGTCAATTATTGGTACCTAGTCTTGCTACTGATTTTGTTAAATACCAGCAAGGACTGATTCTAGTTGGGGACAGCCATATACTGTAGCGTCAGAAGGTTTTATTAGAAGGCTAATACTGAGCAGAACTAATTAAGCATCATTGCATTTTAGGATCACAGAACAATGACAAAAGACAGTTTCTGCTGGAGCGACTGCTGGATGCAGTAAAACAGGTAAGAAGAATGCACATGCATCTTTTGGGTTGAACAAGGGTGTTAGACAATTAATGTAGAAATCATTTCTTGCCTTTTGTATACAAAGACTTTTTTTTTTTTTTTATATATATACAAAGACTTTGTATGCCAAAGTGAGGAGTTTTCCCCAGGAAATGATAGTGCAGGGAAGGTCCCAGTAGGGGTGGAGGAGGTTTAGTGTCTTGAGTTTCAAATCCTTCCGGAGGACCTCATTCTTCAGTGATGTTCCTCAGGGCATTGGTGAAAGGACATGGGCTTGGGCTCAGATGGATCTGGGGTCGGATTCCAGTTTCGACTCTTTGCAGCTGGTTTTTTGCTGGGGCAGCTCAGCTGCCTTCTTTGGGCACCCATCTTCTCCCCAGGAACCAATTCACTTCTCACCATAGGGTTGCTGAACAAGTTGCATTTATTATTTATTTATTCATTTGTTTTTTAAACAGAGAGGAACAATGACAGAGAGAGAGAGAGAGAGAGAATATGAATCAGTTTTATCTAGTTTTTCATGTGGCCCTCACTTCTCTGACACTTCATTGTGCACATAGTGCTGGGGTTTGAACCCACAGACCTGTGCATGCAAGGCAAGTACCACAACCCTGAGCCACCGCCCCAGCCCCGAGTTGCATTTATTAATGTGGGTGAAGGACCTGGCCAGTGCCTGGTCCATTGAAAATCCAGTGCCCATGTCATTAGTTCTTTCTTTGTTCCAAAAGTGAAAAATATAGCCAGAAGATGAGGAGGCATGTGGAACCACTTAAATGTAGCAGTTAATGGAAATAAATTAGGGGCTTCTGCTGTTATTGCTATGATTTTTGGAGAGTCAAATAATTTTGTATGCTTTTTCTTTCTACAGTATAGGGGATTGAACTTGCGACCTCACATATACTAGGCAAGTGCTCCACTACTGAGCCACATCCTAAGTGCTTTTTAGTTTTTATTTTGAGATAGCATCTTACTAAGTGGCCCAGGTTATCCTTAAGCTTAAGATTCTCTTGCCTCAGCCTCCTAAATATCTGGGATTACAGGCATGTAGCACTGTGGCTTTTTTTTTTTTTTTGAGTACCAGGGATTGAGCCCAGCAGCACTTAACTACTGAGCTGTATTCCCAGCCCTTTTTATTTTTTATTTTGAGACAGGGTCTTACTAACTTACTCAGGGTCTTGCTAAGTTGCTAAGGATGGCTTTCAACTTGTGATCCTCCTGCCTCAGCTTCCAGAGCTGCTGGGATTATAGGCATGTGCCTGGTTCAAATTATATGTGTTTTCAATCATAAGTTTAGGACTCTTTCAAGTCTGTTATCCACAGTAGAGATTCTGTACCTTTTTTTTTTTATTAGAATATAGAAATA
>PVKS010040431.1:0-16634 GCA_004027875.1 Aplodontia rufa | reverse complement strand
CATGCCAATCATGCCAAGAAACATCTTGATTGACATACCCATACTCTTTAATTTTGGCAGCTCTTAATCTTAGGAATTTTTTAATCTGATTAAGTTCACAATGTAGATTAGCCGTTACAGATAGCAAACAAAAGTCATTAAAAATACTTCAATGAAATGATTAAAGAACTTCAATGAATTTAAAACTGTTAATTCCCAATGTAAATATTTGAGGAGTCATGTGGAGAATGTGGGGGGCTGTGTTGTCCCCTGGGAGCCAATCAGGAGGAGGGTGAGTGCCGACGGCTGGAACCCGGGTCCCCCCTCGTCCGGGGACCCCTTCCCTCCCAGCCTGGGAAACGAGGCAACCACACGCAGCTGATGGCAGCTCAGAATCCGTTTATTACTAAGGCACACGGGTTTTTATATATGGAGGAGGGGAGACAGCCAAGGAATCAATAATCCTTCTAAGGGAGTTGCCAGGGGTTATGCAGATTTTGAGTACACACAAACAACTAGGTAACAGCACATTCCAACCCATTCTAACTCTTTGCATAACAAAGCAGGACCTAGCAGCCCTTCCTGAAGGAACTTATGGAAATAGTAACAAGATCGCCCTAGGGCAGCTGTTGAAATGGGGGTGAAGGCTACACCCCAACAGAGAATGCTCAGGTGAGGTAGACAAGCAAGAGATGATAGGAAATGGGGAAAGAGGAAGAAAGCTGTCTATTATGGAGAATTTGAGGGAACTTAATATTATTTAAAGTAGGAAAGTAAATTCTTGTGAATTTTTGCTGTGCAGAATTGAGATCTCCCTTATACCTTTTTGGAAGAATTCAATATTATGGATTTTTATGTAAAATGTCTAGATTTTTAAAATTGACTTAAATATATTATGCAACCAGATTCAAGCATCTTTGTACCTTTTTTTCTCACCTTGGCCATAAGTTTATTACTTCTGGATGAAAGTGAAGTAAGGCAAAGAACATTTAGAGAAATAATTCAGTGAGAAGGTGAATAAAATACTTCCAGACTAATTAAAGAGAAGTACCAGATGTAAAGAATCAAGACTCTGCAATTAATTTGAAAAATAAGCTGTATATATCAGCAGTGAACATACTTAGTACTTTCATTCCTATGGTTCCATTTGATACAAATATTTCTTTAATTTTGGGAAAGTAAAGTTCTAATATAGGCAACTGTTTCATTTACTATCAGCAGGTTACAAGGTGTTATGGTTTGGATGAACGTTATCCCCGAAAAGCTTAATATGTGAGACAATACAAAGACTGAGGTGAAACAATTGGGTTATAAGAGCCTCAGCCCAATCAATGAGTTAATCCCCTTATAGGGACTTCTAGCAGCACCTTACTAATAACTGAAGGCAGGTCAGGGTGTGACTGGAGAACGAGAGTCTTTGGTGGCATGCCTTTGGGTATGTATTTTGCATCTGGTGTGGAATCTTACTGTTTCCTGGAGCCATGTGTTGAACCACTTCCCTCTGCCACACTTTTGCACCATGATATTAAGCCTCACCTCAAAACCCAAGGAATGAAGCCAGCCATTATGGACTAAGACCTCTAAAACTGTGAGCCCTGAAATAAACTTTTCATCCTAAATTGTTCTTTTTGGGTCTTTTAGTCACTGTAGCAAAAAAGTTGACTAAAATATAAGGATAGGTCATATAATCTGCTCATACTTTCTGAAAACTATTTTTTAAACAGAGACAAGTGTATGCTATTCTCTCAAGAGTCTGATGGAAGGTATTGCATTTGTAAATAAAAATTTAATTTTTTTCATGCTACATACATGCTTAAAATAATGTTAGTAACAACCATTAATATCTTTTACAATAGAATATAGGGCAACTTCTTCATAAAACATTAAAGACTTGACACATCTTAAAATTATAACTATTAGATATATTCTCTCTGATATTAATGGTTTAATTATAAATACAGCTTTTCCTAGTAATTTTGAATTCATTTTACACATATTATCTTATTTGATCCTCAAAAACTGTTACATAGGAGCAGTTATGAACAAATTGAGTGAGGTATGAATAAAATCAGGATTCAGTGTGTTGGTATGCCATACTTGTGTTTGTAATATAGCACAATACAATAAAACTCAGTTAAAAGTGTTGAAACTACATACAGGGTTATATGGTAATGCAAGAGGAAAAAAATGGTCATTTATAAGCCATTTTGCATTTATTATCTGGCAAAATATTTAAATAACAACAGGAAATCTTTTACCAGATACCAGTAAAGTATAAATAATAAATGAATCCATTAATAAGTAATGTTCTATAATAGTAATTGCAGGATTTTGAAGGCAAGTTGCATGTGAAAAGATTTCATGAAGCCCATGGAACACATGAAGTCCATCATAGATAATGGCATTTGATGATAAAACATTGTTAGAACACAATTATTGTCTTTGTTTCCTAACCCATTGGTCTCCATCATTTCAACACTACCAACTTCCCAGGATAAAGGAGGCAGTAGAACATTTAGGGAACTTTAACAGGCCAGTAATTAACAACCTTCTGTCTGAGGTTAGAAACAATCCCAAAATAAAACAAGAAACAAAGTAGGTGGGGATCAAACAGCACTGTTATTACTGAAAAGAATATGGCTTTTATTTTAAGGTAATTCAATTTTCAAATTAAAAAACAATCAGAATTTGGAGTAACTGACCTCCTCGAAACCTGTTAGTACCAGACTGGACTTGGGTAATTTACTTTCATTGGGTTTTGCCTCTGATGTTTTTTCAGATATGAAGGAAAAGGGTAAAACCTGCTTTCCACAGGCAGGTCACTCTAACAGGAAGCAGGGAGACCAAGTAGTTCTTCTTTCCCTGAAGAGGAATGAGGGAGTGGTTGACAGAGGCCAAGAGTGGGAGACTGTCCATAGCCCCTCACAGGAAGTAAAAGCTGCATTTAGAAATGTCCCTTCTGATCCGAGTGAGGCCTCAGACTCATACTGTGATGGATCCATGAGAACTGGAAGGAGCAGAACAGAACTTAGCTTGATACACAGCTCTTGGAGGGAACATTGAAATGTCTCCCATCATTGTGCAGTTAAATGTATTAAGTTATTATTGCCTGATTCAACCAAATATTCAAACCATCCATACAATTTTATTTATAATCATCAAGCAGTATTTTGACTGTTATTAAAGTTTGCATTTAGAAATACTTTCAAAAAGAGAATGCAGTAACCACTCTAACATGAATATCTTGGCCTTTTTCCAAATACAATTATAATTCTCATTACACATTATTTAATTTTTTTCTCCATTTAATGCCTTACTCTTTTGTAGAGCTGATGGTGGTATTAAACACCGGTTTAAACCCACCCTATGTTCCTCACTTCCTAATATTACTTTTTGTTTAGTCTCTTCTCAAATTGACACAGAGCTTATCCAATAAAATAGAATGGAAGTGACAGCATATGGCTTCCAAGACTAGGTCTTAAAAGGCATTGCAACATCCACTGTGGTCTTTTGAATCACTTGCTCTGATGAGGACTCTCAAAAAGCACCACAAAGAGACCTGAATGGAGGAAAGGGGCACTCAGTTAACAGCTCCAAATTCTCTTCTCAGCCATATGTATGAGCCACTTTGACCATAGATCCGCCAGCTCCATTAGCAGCAGTTGACATTGGACCACACAGTCTCACAAGAGACCCTAAGCCAGTAAAATCAAGGTTTCTGAGCCTCCCACACGAAATCCACTCTGCTGAATGTTCCCTTTCTGCCATCTATGCCTCTACTTCACTGAACAGGTCTAGCAATAACCGGACCATTTTCAAAATGCACATACATTGTCATGTGCCAGGACTGAAAGAGGAAGGATAGCAAAGGCAGATTGTCAATTTTTCCAGTTACATTTGATAGCTGCAGGGAGATGAAAAAGAAGAACCTGAAAGGTGGAGTTAAACTTTACAATGTCACAAGGTGATCTTGACACATGGAAGAAAATCATTGTATTGATTTATTACATCCAGTTTCTAACCTCATGACTTCTATACTTGGTCATTCAATGATTCAGCAAGAAATTGGTTTCTTGAAATGAGTGGTGAAACTTTACAAGCTTTATATTTTTGCATTTCTGTTTAAAAATCTAGCATATAGCTTTTGACATGACAACACAGAAAATAGTCTTGATTTAATTTTTTCTCAGGAGTAGTTGTCTGTTTTGACAAAAATAGAACTTTTGTTAAATTAACAAACTGTGGAAAGTGCTGTCATATTAGCGAGTTACTGTTTTCTAAACATCTTCTTTAACGTCATGTGAAATGTACAAATACTGATTTCTGCCAAAACAGAAAATAAGAAAATGATTTGCTTAAAAAAATCAACATTAGGATTTAAAATTAAACATGAGCACGTCCCTGTGATAATGGATCAAATTTCCAACTCCTAAGAAGCATAAGGCAAGAATAAATCATGCACGCATTTTATAATATTATTTGAGCCCATAAAAAAGCTATCTTTGAAAAGCAATATGATTGCAAAATCTAAAGAACTAGATTAAAAGTCCACTTCTATCACTTATTAGAGTTAAGCATCATGTGTAGTTATTATTATTTAAAGGATTTACTTCCCTCCTAAGAGGATTACATTCCCAACAGTTGTTTTGCCTAATGTGAAATAAGTATAAATCCTCACCCCACTGGTGTTGGGCTTGATCCATGTGCCTTGCTTTGACCGATGGAATGTAAGCAGACATGGCATTTGTTAAGTCCAAGCAGAAGCTTTAAAATCATTATGTTTACAATCTGACTTGCTCTTTCCTTTCTGAAATGAGAACTTCATGGTTTAAATAAGGACTGCTCCTTCATATTGGATCCTTAAATAAGCAGTTAGCTTACACTCTTGAACATATAATGTGAAATCAAAATAGTTCTCATTGTAAGTAACTGAGATTTAGGATTTTGAATTCACATATACATGCACACACACAGGCTAAGAAATAAACATTATCATTATCTATTTATTAAGAATTAATAATAATAGCTATACAGCATCATCCTGAGCATGTAGCACTAGTTGAATACCTAAAAAATTATAAAGGATAAATGATCTTCAGAGGAAACAGAATGATTCACAAGAGAATCATCATTTTATTTGAAATGAGATTTATGCTTTTAAAAGACAGTTTGAGATATCGCCTTAAGCCAGTCAGAATGGCAAAGATGAAGAAAATAAACAATAATAGATGCTGGAGGGGCTGTGGAGAGATAGGCACACCAACACACTGTTGGTGGAGCTGCAGACTGGTACAGCCCCTCTGGAAAGCAGTATGGAGAATCCTCAAAAAACTAGGGATGAGCCCACCATATGACCCTGCTATTCCACTCCTGGGAATCTTTCCAGGGGATTTAGAATCAGCACATTATAGTGACACAGCAATATCTATGTTCATAGCAGCTCAATTTACTATTGCTAGACTATGGAAACAACCCAGATGTCCCTCACTGGATGAATTGATCCAAAAACTGTGGTACATTTATACCATGGAACTTTACACAGCAATTAGAAACAGTGATATTGCAACCTTTGAAGGTAAATGGATGGCTATGGAAGAAATTATGCTGAGTAAAATCAGCTTAACCCAGAGAACTACTGGTCGATTGTCTCCACTCATCTGTGGAGGTTGGGACTAGACCCTGGCCAGTGAGAAAGATGGTCTATTATCATGTGTTAAATCCAGATAAGATGTAATGCTATACAACATAATCCTTTTTTAGAGATATTGTAGGAAGGGGAAGGGAGGAATAAGGGTGGGTAATTGAGGGGCCACTCCTGGGGGTAATTGTAATGTCCAGAATCTATACACATTTTATCTTATTTTGTTAAAAACTTGTATGGTTTTTCAAAAATTAAAAAAAAATAAAAATAAAATAAAAATAAAAAAATAAAAGAGAGTTTGAGTTTAAAGAAGCAAATTTTAATTCTGCCCATGAACTTTAAACATCTCTATCATTGATCCCTTTTCCGTGTCAGCTATCACATACATTGTATGGAGGGAATAACATCAATCCTACCTTCCCACCAGTGTTGGTGAGTATTCCATGGGATGAACTTCTAAAAGCAGCTCTGATATAGATGAGAAACCATGGCTCTAGATAACAGTCCCCTGAATTTGAGTCTTGATGCCATTTTTTTTTACCAATGGGATGAAAATAACTGTATCATAATATTTATAACTTTTTTCTTTATTTAAACACAGGGTCATTGTAAGATTCAAGGGGAATGAAATACTTGATTGTGTGAATGTGATTTATTGTTCTCTTCACCAAAGCTATACTCTATTCTAGTACCTTGAAGAAAAAAAGATGTTTTCTTAAATATACTCTGTTTACATAATAGAAAAAGAGTGGAAGAACCACTGGTTTCAGAAAAGATTCCAACCAAACTTTGCCGCATATAGTTGTACACTCTGAATTTTTTTTTCAGTATCTGTTATATATCAAATGCAACACCAATAAAATAAGCACAGGATAATATTTTAGGATGTTTTTTGTTTTCATAAATAAACAAATTTGTATATTCAAATTCTGGCATCCAGTACTGCTGCTGTCTTCTCCAAATAGAACATCACAATGCTAGTATCACAAGCCTGGTGAAACATAGTGCTCTAAGTATGAAGGTACACTCTGTAAACAAAGATATCCATCAGAATTCAGTATGGAATGCATTCGTTCCCTGAACCATCTTCCTATAAAACTACTCACCTTTAAATGTTCATTTGTATGTATTCAACATAATATTCATCTGTATCATTTCATCTTCCTTTTCATATATCTTGCAGTAATACATTAAACAAACGGAAAAGAATCTTCTTGGCCAAAATATGATGTATTAGTAGGCAATGTAGGAAGCAATAGGCAGATTATTTTCTTCAGATATTGACAATATGAGCGTTAGTAGTGCAACACTTAACCTAAACATTGGGCACATTGGATACTTAGTTATTTGCTACCATGTCATCCAAGGTATTGCCTAATTAATGTAAGCTGTGTAAATTTCATGACATGCACTTCCCTGTATTTTCAGCATAAAAAACATCAAAACAACATGATTGAATAGGGGTTGATGGGCTAATAGTGCTTGGAAGTAGAAACTATATATACATTTTCTGCTACTTATTACATTGGATAATAGAGCAACAGTGATATTACAAAAGTCAATTCAAATTTATCTGGATTTTTTTCTGGACACTATTTGAGAGTACTGTTTTATGTAATTCTGTAGTGGGCAGAAGCAATGAAAACAAACAGAAAAGGTTTACTTATTTAACTTAAAGAAAACATGACAATGTTCATTAAGTATTTTAGAGTTTGACAAAAGATAAATGAGAAAAATAGTAAATGCAAATTTTACAAAATTATATGCTTAATGTGCATATATTTTTCTCAGAATAGTTGTTGAAATAAATTGATACCTATTGAATGAATTAAAACTAATATGCATAGTGGTCCTTCAATGTCCAGAGATGGTTGATTTAAAGAGGTCGTGTTCCACAGGACAAACTTGGTTAAAGGAAGGGAGAAGAGGATAAAAGGAACCAAGGGCTTCCAAACAGTCTAAATGTTGGCTCTTGCTTGGGGTATTTCAATTTCAATGTGTAGACAACTCTGTACTGAAAACGTGAAGACAAAAGAATATACTCCCTCAAAGTAGAAAAATACTTTATAACTTTCTTAACATCACTATTATATCAAAATGATAAATACTTATTGTTTCTAAGACAACACTTGAAATCAGTTAAATAATTTTGCTTATTGGGATTGTTATTTTTTAAATTAAGAATGATATTTATATAACATTGTAGTCAGAGTAAGATTTGAAAATTGTTAACATTTTTCAACTGCGCATCTTAAAATGTGAAATAATAGTTACAGGCACATTTTGACTTATCTGTTGTCATGCCCTGAAGAATTTTTAGAACTAATTAAAATTTGAAAGATTAAAAGTGAGCAATTTAATTGATTTGGAATTGATATTGTTTATACCTTAATATAATTTTTCAGACTCTTCATATTTCACTTTTTAAATGACGTTCTTGAAAGTTATGCACTTATTCAATATGATGATGCCACCAATGTGCACAGTTGTGAGAAAGAGAGAGAGAGAGAGGAAAAGAGAAACAATTTTTATGTAGTTTTTCATGTGGTCTTCTTTGCTTGGAGACATCGCTGTGTTCTTGGTGTTGGGGTTTGACCTTACATACTTGTGCGTACCAGGCAAGCGGCATAACCGCTGAGCCACTGCTCCAGCCCTCTAGTCTTTATTTAATAATCTATCTCCAACTACCCTCCTTGAACCTGGAAATCAAACAAGATTTGGATCCAAGTGTTTTGATCTCCTCCCCATCCCATCCCACCCCCACCTTTCCCACAACCCCTATCATCCATTACGAAATCAAATTCCTTAGTGGATTTTCATGAAACTTTTCTTGAAGCACCTGCTGATTTGAATAGTCCCATTAGCACTCTGCTGCACAAAAATATTTTTTACTTAATTAAGTGTTGTTGTGGTTTGGATGTGGATGTGAGGTGTCCCCAGAAACATAAATCTGAGAAAATGCAAGAAGATTTAGAGGTGAAATGACAGGGTTATGAAAGCCTTAACCAAATCAGTGAATTAATTCCCTGATAGGAATTAATTAGTAATTGAAGGCAGGTAGGGTATGGCTGGAAGAGGTGGATCCTTGAGGGTGTGCTTTGGGGGTTTATATTTTGTCCCTTTGAGCAGAATTCTCTCTCTCTCTCTTTGCTTCCTGGTGCCAAGTTCCCAGCTGCTTTCCTCTGCCACACACTTCTGCAATGCCTTACCTTGAGCCCCAAGGATTGCAGCTGGTTTTCTATGGAAGGAGACCTTTGAAACTATGAGCTCTAAAATAAACTTTATCTCCTCTAAAATTGCTCTTGTCAGTTTGGTCACAGTCGTGAGAAAACTGAATAAAACATGGCCCTCATATCAGAAAGTAACCAATAAAAAAAACTATACAACTACCCCCAAAAAACTAACATTTCTCCAATTACCTTGGCATTTTTATAAAAAATCAGTTATGTGATCTGCTTCTGGTCTCTATTCTGTTTTTTTTATTTTTAGGTCAATTTATATAAGAATGTCGCATGTCTTGATTTTTATAATAAGGCTTGAAATTAGGTATTAAAACAATACAAATCTTTCAACTTTGCTCTTCTATTTAAAAATTGTTCCTCTCAGTCTCATTTTATAGTTCCCATTATTTAGATATTTCACATACTTTATTAAATTTGGCCTGATGTTACATCTTTTGATGTAAATTGCAATTATAATAAACAATAGATTACAAATACTATTATAAAGTTATATTGAAATAAAACATAATATAAAGTTATAAAGAAAAGTTAAGTTCTATTTGCAAAATATTATTTATAAATAGAACTGTTTATTATAATTTCAATGAAAAAAAAGAAACCACCAATAGCTTAATCCTTTTCTTAGCTTGTGATTAGCAACTTGGTCCACTGTTCAGCTCTAAGAAAAGTAGATTAGTGTTCATAGTGATCTCCAAATTCTATTTGTAGTGTTGTTGAGGAGGGCTGAGTATAATTTCTACTTACAATTGTTTATGATTATTTAATGATATCAATAAAAATAGTCTGTACTAGACTGTGTACCTATTTTCAGTATAACTAATTAGGTAGTCAAAAATTATATTTATTAACAGAAATCATTAAGAAAAAAAACTAATTTTGTGGCTAACTTTTCATTACTTTGACCTACATGAACCCTTTATGTTGATGTTACCAGAAATCTCATGTGGATGACAAGGAAGTGTTGGCATATGTTTAAAACTGCAGTGTTCTCTTCTTTTTTACACCTCCGAGTGCAAACATGCATTATGCACTCTAGAAACACAGTGGCTCTCTAAAACTTAAAGAGGTGATATAATTGAAAATCATTTTTATCTTCCAAGAAATATACTTTTATTTGACTAAAGACATTGTGTAATTTTGAGCTTTTTATTTGTCTTTCTTCACCATCCACCTCCAAATACCCTAGAAGCCAAATTAGATTTGATCCAGGTGCTTGTTCTTATGGGTATTATGACTGCACCCCTCCTTCTTAGCCCCATCCCCACCTATTAGAAAGGTCTTATTTCTTAGTGGATTTTTTTTAAGAGGAAGAGGGAGAGAGAGAGAGAGAGAAAGAGTGAATCAAATTTACTTATTTTCTCATCTGCCCTTTGTTTCTCCAACACTTAGTTGTGTATGTGGTGCTGGGGCTTGAAACCGTGTCCTTGCACATGCCAGGGAAGTGCTCCAACTCCTGAGCCACTGCTCCAGCTCTTCTTAATGATTTTAATGGGAGTTTTCTGGGCACAGAAAGGATGTACCTATAGATTATCTGCTTTATAAATAAGCACCTGATGCTGTATAAAGGGTTAATTGAGATAATATGCAGTATGTGTGATGACTAATATAGTCTTAGTACACAGTGCACATTCATTCATACAATCAATTATATTGATGGAGTATCCAAAAGGAAAAGTTGCTTCATAAAAAGTATTTGGGAGGGTTCCATCCCTTTCAATTTCATGGAATAGCTTACTAAAGAGAGGTGTTAATTCTTTGGTAAAGGTCTAGTAGAACTCTGCTGAATCCATCAGGTCCTGGGCTTTTTTCTTTTTTTGGAAGGCCTTCGATTGCTATTTCAATTTCACTGTCTGAGATTGGTTTATGTAGATTTTAAATATCCTCCTGTGTTAATCTAAGGGGTGTTGTATGTGGCTAGGTATATGTCCATATCTTCCAAATTATCAAACTTGGAAGAGTATATCTTTTTAAAATAAATTATGATAATCCTCTGGATTTTGGTTGAGTTAGTAATGATGTCTCCATTTTTATCTTTGATTTTATTGATTTGCTTCACTTCATTCTTTCTTTTGGTGAGGTTGGCTAGGGGTCTGTTGATTTTATTTAATTCTTCAGAGAACCAATGCTTTGTTTTGTTGATTCTTTATATTTTGTTTTGTTTTATTATCAGTTTCATTGATTTCAGCTCTGATCTTTATTTTCTGCCTTCTGCTGAATTTGGGTTTGGATTGTTCCTATTTTTGTAGGGATTTGAGTTGGAGCATAAGTTTATTTATTTGGTCTCTCTCCTGATTTTTGATGAAGGCACTTCAGTGCTATAATTTCACCTCCTAAGAATGCTTTCATTCTCTCTCATAGATTTCAATATCTTGTGTCATCATTATTTATTTCTAAGAATTTATTTCATCTTTGTTCCATTCTTCATTTAAAAGAGTATTATTTAGTCTCTAAGAATTTATGTACTTTCTATTGTTATTCTTACTGTTAATTGCTAAGATCATACCATTGTGTTCTGACAGGATATATGAGATTGTATCAACTCTTTTGTATTTGCTAAGATTTCCTTTGTGGACTAGGATAGGATCAATTTTGGAGAAAGATCCATGTGCTGCTGAGAAGGTAAACTTAGCTGATTTGGGATGGAATATTTGGACAATGTTAAGTCCAGTTGATTGATAGAGTTGTTTAGTTTAGAAATACATATATATGGGGCTGGAGCTGTGGCTCAGTGGTTATGGCGCTTGCCTAGCATGTGCAAGGACCCGAGTTCGAACCCCTGCACCATGAACACAACTGAGTGTTGTAGCAACAAAGGCCACATGAAAAACTAAATAAAGTTGTTTCTCTCTCTCTCCCTCTCACTGTCCCTCTTTCTTTAAAAAAAGAAATATATATATATATATATATACGCACATATATATACACATTTGTATATATATATGTGCGTATATATATATTGACTTTTTGCTTTGATGATCTGTCAATTGCTGATTATAGTATAAACCCAACAAAAACACATCAAATAAAGAAAATTACAGACTAATTTCCCTAATGAACACAGATGCAAAATCCCTTAATAAATTTCTAGCAAATTGCATCCAAAAACATAATACATCACAATCAACTAGGCTTCATTCCAGGAACACAAGGCTGGTTCAACATATTCAAATCAATAAATGTGATTCATCACTTAAATAGAATTAAAGACAAAAATGATATGATCATCTCACTTGATGCAGAAAATGCCTTTGATAAAATTCAACACCCATTTTTGCTCAAAACTCTGGAAAGGTAGGGATCAAAGGCAGATCCTTAATTTTGTAAGAGCCATTTATGACAAACACATAGCCAACATTATACTTAATGGTGAAAAACTGAAACCATTCCCACTTAATTCAGGCACATGACAAGGCTGTCCACTCTTAGCTCTTTTATTCAAAATAGTTCTCAAAGCCCTAGCCAGAGCTATCAGACAAGAGAAGGAAATCAAAGAATTTAAATAGGGAAAGAGGAAGTCAAGCTATCTCTATTTGCTGGTGACATGATCCTATACATAGCAGACCCAAAAAGTACTATCAGATGACTACTAGAGCTTATAAATGAATTTAACAAAGTGGCAAGTTACAAAAATCAACACTCATAAATCAATAGCTTTCCTATAAACCAGCAGTGATTCTGCCGGAGAAGAAATCTGGAAATCTGTCAGTCACAATAACCTCTAAAAGAATACAATACTTAGGCATTAATCTACCAAAGAATGTAAAAGACCTCTACAATGAAAACTACCAAACATTATAAAAAATATTGAAGAAAATCTGAAAAGGTGAAAAAACATCCCATGTTCTTGGTTAGGCAAAATCAATATAATTAAAATGGCCATTCTGCCAAAAGCCCTGTACAGATTCAGTGCAATCCCCATGAAGACACCAATGACATTCTTCATGGATATAGAAAAGGCAATTCTCAAGTTCATTTGGAATGACAGGATACCCATAATAGCCAAAATATTACTAAGCAAGAGAGAGAAAGCTGGAGTAATCACAGTGACTGACCTGAAATTATATTAACAGGGCTATAGTAACAAAAACAGCATTATATTGGTATCAAAACAGACATGAAGATCAATGGAACAGAATAATAGAACATATGGAGACAAATCCACAAGTCTTTAACCATCTGATATTTGACAAATGGGACAAAAATATAACATGGAAGAAAGACAGCCTGTTCAACAAATGGTGCTGGACAAACTGGACAGCCATTTGCAGACAACTGAAACTAGGTCCCTATCTCTCATCCTGCACAAAAATAACATCGAAATGGATCAAAGAATTAGGAATCAAACCAGCAACTATACAATAGCTTGAAGGAAAAACTAGGATCAACACTCCACGACATAGGTGTAGGCACATCCTTCCTCAACAAGACTCCCATAGCTCAAGAATTAAAGCCAAGAAACAATGAGTGGGATGCCATTATATTGAAAAGTTCCACTCAGCTAAAGACTTAGCCACAAGTATCAAGAGTGAACCAACAGAATGGGAGAAAATCATTGCATGCTATATCTCTGATAGGGAACTAATATCTAGAATACAAAAAGAACTCAAAAAAACTGAACACCAAAACCACAAATAATCCAATCAATTAATTGGCCAGGTAACTGAACAGAAACTTCTCAACAGAGGAAGTCCAGAAAGCCAATAAATATATGAGAAAATGTTCTATATCACTAGCAATCAGAGAAATGCAAATCAAAACTTCATTGAGATTCCACCTCACTCCAGTCGGAATGGCAAAAATGAAGAATATGAATAATAACAGATGCTGAAGATGTTGTAGTGAGAAAAGAACACTAACACACTGTTGGTGGGACTGCAAACTGGTACAGACACTCTGGAAAGCAGTGTGGAGACTCCTCAAAAAACTAGGGCTGGAAGTACCTTACAACCCTGCCATCCCACTCCTGGGTATTTTCCCGAAAAAGCTAGAATCAGCACACTACAGAGACGCAGCTACATCAATGTTTACAGCAGGTCAGTTCACAATAGCTAAACTATGGAACCAATCTAGATGCCCCTCGCTGAATGAACTGATTCATAAATTGTGGTATATATACATGGTGGAGTTCTACTACACTATTAGAGAGAAAAATATCATACCTTTTATAGTCAAAGGAAGGAAATGGAAAAAAATTGTGCTGCATGAGTGAAATATCTCAAACTCAGAGACTTAAGGGTCAAATGTTTTCTCTCATATGTGGAAGCTAGTGTAAAACCTATGGTAGGATGATAGTTAGCTGAGTTTAATTATTAAACTCACCATAATTGAAACTCCACATAAGCTAGGTGAACCATACTACAGAGGTGGGGGGAGAAGAGAGGGAGCGATACGGGGGGTTATCAATACAATGGGGAATACTCAACACCCACTAGAATCCTAGTTATAATCAGAAAGGCAGAGATCCTCAGAAATGTCAGCAATTATTATATATGTATATGTTCATTTCAAACTATAGTATGGTAGGATTACAGAGGAGACATGAGTTTAGGGAATGGTAGAAGAGGGCGTAGATCCTGGTCTAGGATTAACCTCAACTTACTGTCTCACTAGGTCAATATCCATATATGCATAGTTGTGTAACAACAATTCCCTCCAATATGTAGGTCTATGTCAAACTGATAAAATAAAAAAATAAAAATTATAAAAAGGAAAAGTTGCTATTTACTGAGGTATTCAATAAAACATACATGCCATTAATGAACTTCAGAAAATCCAATGAATATTAAAAGGAATTTTGTTCTATTTTGGTCAATTTGGAGATGAGAGGAACAGCAAATTGATGCATCTTTATGTTAAATGGTTTACAATGTAGTGTAAATGTGTAAATGTAAAAGAAGTCAACAATAAGCCTACTAGAAGAAGAAATATGGTATCATACCAAAGATTAAAAAAATAACTACAATATGGGGCTGGAGCAATGGCTCAGTGGTTATGTCCCCTTGACTGACATTCATGAGTACATGTGTTCAACCCCAGCATCACGTACACGATGAAGGCTCAGACCAACGAAAGCCACATGAAGAACTAAATTAAAAAAAAAAAGATTCTTTCTTTTTCTCTCTCTAACTACAAGAGCTAGTAAATAATTAAGAGTAAATTTTTTCTTGATTTAATGATCACTATTATAGTTCAAAAGATAATAGAGGCAGCAGCATTCAATTAAATTAGAGGTGGGGAAAGAGATTAGTACAGATGAGTCTCCTACAGAGAAGATATAGAAAGAGTATGACATGAGATTGGATGAGGAAATGGGTGAAATTCTACTTACATATGCACAATTGTGACTACATTTGCAAAAAGCAGCCCTCTTCACCTTTTCCTAAGGATTTTCAGCATCTCTTAGCCAAGAGATTGCCAGTTCCAGAGGTGTAGATTTGCATCCCAACGCCTTCACACATGAGCCATATGACCTCTGTGAGTCATTCTGATGGCAGAAGCTCTGATTCCTCTTAGGCAATTTTTAATTCAGAGGAGTGTTATAAGAAACAAATAACACAAAACATTAAAGTATTAGGTTTTGTCCTGTCTTGAAGTAAGTATTCAGTATCTTTTAAAAATAATCTGTTTAAAAATCAAGGAAACTGAAGTGTAAACTTTAGAGGATTAGTTGTTGACATGATTATCATATCACTCCAGCTTTGTCTTCATAATTCTAACTGAAAGAGATGAGTGGATAAGGTTATGATGTCTTCCCAGTCCTAAATAATTAAAATACTAATAAGATCTTTAGTCAATCTAATTAAATATAACATCCATTTTTCTGTTATACTATGAATGTAGGTCATGAGTATGTGAGCAAGATTTCCCATGACAGCTTTATAACAAAATTTCTGCTCAGCCATTCTGTTTCCCAGAGCTTGGTGGCATTAAGCACAGTTATGCTTCCTCTTGTGAAGCCCTATGCACATTTTATTCCTGGGAGATTTTACTTAATTCATATTCCATTTCTTTGAGCACTCTTTTTCTGACTTCTTTGGTGAAGCTGCTTCCTTCTTTTCTGCCTCAAGGGGAACTTTCTAAAGCCCTTGACCATTTGTAAGGTATTGTAAAGTTGATACTCTTACAATATAGTTTTGCATTCATATATGTATATATATATATATGAATATATGTGTATATATATGAATATATGTGTGTATATATATATATTCTTTGTGTCAGCATGGAGAGGGAAAGATAAAAAATATGTGTCTTTCAAAACTAAATAATATATACACACATTATCTATGTACTACATATATTTTCTTTTTTTAGAAAATCAAATTTTTTGGGTTTTTCACATGGCTTTCATTGCTCTGACGTTTAGTTGTATACGTGGGTGCTGGGGTTTGAACCCGTGTACTCGAGCAAGCCGGGCAAGCACTGTAACCACCCAGCCACTGCTCCAGCCCCCTTTCCTTTGCTTTTGAAGGAGATTGTTCTAGATCTAGAAATTTAAGTTTCTAAAGAAACTCTTCAAAACTCTCATGTGGTTCAGCTTATCTATCTTTGCTGGCACTGTCCTTGGTGAGAACTCCACTGCAAATCTTATCTTTGTCTGCATGCCAGGTGTTTTATTTTCTTCCAGATTTTGTCTTTGGTTTTCTATACTTTAAATAGGCCTAGGTGTGCTCCTTTTACTTATCTTGCTTTCTAATCACATTGTGAGTGACAGAGAGAAAAGGAGATAGAAATGGTTAAAAGTGGGGTTGGAGATTTAGCTCGGTGGCATA
>PVKS010040430.1:0-16634 GCA_004027875.1 Aplodontia rufa | reverse complement strand
TAGCTATAAGGGAAATGCAAATCAAAACCTCAATGAGATACCACCTCACTCCTGTTAGAGTGGCAAAAATGAAAAATTCTAACAATAACAGATGCTGGAGGGGCTGTGGGAAAAGAGGAACACTGTTACACTGCTGGTGGGACTGCAAACTGGTTCAGCCACTATGGAAAGCAGTGTGGAGAATCCTCAAAAAATTAAGGATAGAACCACTTTATGACCCAGCTATCCTACTCCTGGGTGTTTTCCCAAAAGAGTTAGAATCAGCATATTATAGTGATAGGGCTTCATCAATGTTTATAGCAGCTCAATTTACTATAGCTAGACTATGGAACCAACCCAGATGTCCATAACTCGATGAGTGGATACAAAAACTTTGGTACTTATATACAATGGAATTTGACTTGGCCATTAGAGAAGACGATATTATGACTTTTGATATGAAATGGATGGAGATGGAAAGAATTATGCTAAGTGAAGTATCCCAATCTCAGAGACTCAAGGGCTGAATGGTATCTCTCATCTGTGGAAGCTAGAATACATGGGGAAGCAGTAGACTAGCTAAGCTAACAATAACTTCAAATTGTATGATTCTCAATGCAATAGGGGGATGGCTCCCTAGGTTACTTGGAGGCGTAGGGAGGGGGATGGGGAGAGGAGAGGGTGTAAGAAGAACTTCTAGGTGACTGGAGAATGGGAATATGGGGGAACCATCTCAGAAGCAGATGCCATTCCTCCATGAGATACCCATTTAATGCAGGAGTTCTTCTGGGGTAAACAGCAACAGGGGAAACGCAAGCTGGGCATCCATGATTTGGCATTAGCCCTGGATAACTAAGTATATATACATTGGCTATTGATGGTTTGATAATGTTTCCCCCTCAATTGTATCTCTATATTCATCTAATAAAAATATTAATAAAAAATAAAGTATCTTACCAAGGCTCACCCCTACCCCAAGGACACTATAAATAGGATAGATCACCAATTTGCATTAGATGTTATGGAAACACTTCTTGAGGCAAGAGAATAGATAAAATTTTTCAACTCTATATTCTCAATTCTGCCTTATAACCTCTAGAATAAGATTCAAATTAAAGAAGAAAAAAATATACACTTTACCAGAGTTTGGGAGCAACAAATGCAGCCTTCTCTGTCAATATTCAGCACATCTCCAAGAGACATTATCTATTGTGATATGTGGTAGAAATGAAACTGACATTTAGAAACATCTCAAAATTCACTGCCAAATTCAAATTATAAATAAATTGTTTCTTCTGATATTATTAATTATTTTAGCAAGTTTAGTCTTTTCATTTCAAGATAATAGAATAGATGTGTATGTGTGTATACATAAATATACATAAATATTATCCCAAAACTGGCACATTTAATTTCATAATAATCAAACATTGATTAGCCTTTCTTAATGAAAATCTCAAAGACTTACTGAATCAGATCCTATTTTAAGCACATATATAACATAGTCTATATTTTCATTTACACTATACCCAAGTTAGATAAAAGTTAAAATTTATTGTAAAAGCAATATCTTTTTGGAAATAGTCTTCAAACCAAAAACAAGAATGAAAGTGATTAAACTGTGAATTTTATTCTTTGGAGTGAAAGTTATTCTCATTTAAATTTTTTTCAACACAAAATTTTTTTTAATTCTAAGTTGTTAAGAATGTTTTCCGGGGCTGGAATGGTATCTCAGCGGTTACGGTGCTTGCCTGGCATGCGTGAGGGTGCGGGTTCAAACCATAGCAAGGTATCTGAGCAAAGAAAGCCACATGAAAAACTAAAATAAAATGGATTCTCTCTTTCTGTCTATCTCTCTCTATCACTGTCCCTCTGTCTTTTAAAAAAAAAAAAAACAAATGATGTTTTCCAAATGCTGATATTATAAGTAAATTGTTCTCAGTCATGGAGTTAGGCTTTATTATTCCAAGATAGCTCTCAAACACCTGCATTTATCATTTATATCATACTTGTATACAGAAACACCAGCCACAGTTTGTAAGTGTGAGTGACAAAGATGACAGCAGTGTGACAGATCCTCAAGGCAAACAAACATCTTTAGGTCCTTAAATATAAGAGAAGCTGTGAAAATTATGTGTGACATTGGGGAAATCTCTCTAGTAATGGAAATCACCCTCTGTAACAGGGACAGCCAGAACCACCAGGATGACATACTTTAAGACTATGAACCACACAAAACTTTTAGTTGTTCAGATACCAAGAAATCCCACCCAGTGTCAAATCTTTTTTTTTTTTTAAATGTACTGGGTATTGAATCCAAGGATGCTTTACCACTCATCTGTTTTCCCCAGTGACAGAAAGGTGAAGCTTGTGTAACTCTGCATTGATATGGCCAGGGGTATTGTTTCTCCCTTTTTATCCAAGAGAAAGAGATCATTCAGGCTGTCTGGATTTTGTAGTCGCTAGCACTTGCCACATATGGTGAAAATCAAAGCAGATAGTTGTTGTTTCAGATGTATTTGATAAAGGTGAATGAGAAAGAATCTTTGCTGTTGGCCAGGCAAGTTGCCAGTTAAATCTAACTCTCAAATCCTACCACTAAAAGGACAGTTATATTTTCTATATCTGAAGGATTTCTGGTGTAGGGTTAGCCCCCACCAGAGTGCACATAGACATAATGTAGTTGACTGTCTATAGAAAATGAACTTACACTTAATCTGGACTCCAAAGGAATAGAGGTTTCAGGTCTCCTGGTCTTTTAAAGACATTTTATGGGCTAGAGTGGTGGATCAGCAGTTACATGCTTGCCTGGCATGCATGAGGACCCAGTTTCAAACCCCAGGACCATGTTCACAACAAAGTGTGAGAGCATTGAAAGCCACATGAAAAACTAAATGAAGTTGATTCTCTCTCTCTCTCTCTCTCTCTCACTGTCCCTCTGTCTTAAAACAAAAGACATTTTACATATTTAAAAGGATCATAAACAATTAAGTAAACCATATATATTTTTAAAGCCCTTTCCAAGGTGTAGCCCTAATTCTAACCAATCTAGAGCTGTATGCTAAGAATTTATGTTCATGTGACATAAGACTTTTTTTCACTAAACATTAAATTATGTTCCATTTGGCATGCAGGATAATAGCATTTTATGGTATTTAAAAGTTAATGGTAATCTATATGTGATCTAAGTGTGGTAACTCTCAACTAGCCAAAATAGCCAGTTAATTTTAAAATCACATTCTTAACCATTATTATTAGAAATTTTATCAGTTTATCCTAGACTAAGTGGAAAATTTTATTTGTGTAACATAAATATTTTTGCTAAGTAGATTTATAATATAAACTCAGTAAGAAGACTATTTTTTATTTTTATTAGTGTATTATAGTTGTACATAATGATGGGATTAGTTGTCATATATTCATAGATGCACACAACACAGCAATATAATTTAGTCAGCATCCCCCACCCTGCACCTCTCTACCTCTCTCCTCCCATCCCCCAATCCCTTGCCTAAGAGAGGCAATTTTTAATTATTTATTTTTAGTCATTTTTTATTCATTTAAGATAGTCTTACATTTAATAGGGAATCACTGTCATACAATCAAGAACAAATGTATAATGACAGAGGAGAGCCAAGGCTGATGCCATTCCATGGTTTCCTCCTTGGGATCCCCTCGATTGCATGTTTCCCCCTACTTAATCCCCATGTTATTTGGACTTCTCATGGAAGTCAAAGGTTCCCCACTGGGTTGATACCTTCGTACTTTCTCCCTCCAGCCTCCTTGATATCCTTCCTATTCCCTTCCCTCCTCCCTGCCACCCTCTCTTCATCCCCCAGCATCATAGGCAAGGTTCCCCCTGCTCACGTAAAAATTCATTCATGTTGAGGTTATTATTTACTTAACCATCTATCATTCTGTTTCCAATTGTATCTAGCTTCCACAAATGAGAGAAAACATTTGGCCCTTGATTCTCTGAGTTTGGGATATTTCACTTAGCATAATTTTTTCCATCTCCATCCATTTGGCTGAAAATGCCATGATAATCATTTTCTCTAATACCTGAGTAGAATTCCATTGTATATATATGTACCACAGTTTTTGAATCCACTCATCAAGTGAGGGGCATCTGTTGGTTTCATAGTTTAGCTATAGTAAATTGAGCTGCTATAAACATTGATGAAGCTGTATCTCTATAATATGCCGATTTTAGCTCTTTTGGGAAAACACAAGATGCTATTTTTAAAACTAAAGCTATTGGCGCACATATAACTGCATTAAGTCTCATAAAAAAGAACTATTTATATAGTAGGAGGGGAATCTGCTTAAAAATTTTTAGTTGGCGTTATTGTATTCATTTGAAAATAACTTACATTTTAATGAAATGTTTACAATTCCAGTTTTTAGGAAATGTCTTATAATTTTGAGTTCCCCTTAGTCTTCCACTATTTATTTCGATTAACTGTTTTCTGATTAAATTACATCATTACATTATAAAATTACATTTATTGGGATTACTCCTTATAGATATTTAAAGAATCACTTTTGAAGACCATTTTGAAATCTGGATGTATAGTTATGAGTAAACTTCAAGTTTATAAACTATAATTAGAATGAACACTGAGTTTAGAGGGGAAAAAATTGTCAGAGTTGATTTATAAAAAAAGAAAATAGAAAATTTGATTTAAAACAGATAAGCTTCTCTAAGTAACCTGTAGATATGGGAATATCTGTTTAACATTATATAAAGGCAAATAATATTCTTCTGAACTATTTCTAGGCAAATATAGAACCTGCAAAGGCAAGTAGAAATTTACTTAACTGTACATATCTTAGTTTAAAGGATTGAACAGTTTTTTAAAATCATAATGTGTGAACCTCCGTACAAAGCTTAAAGAAACTTATAATCCAATAAAACAAGATTGACAAATGCTATGTTTAACTTTGTTGGTTTTATTGAGAGCCAGAGGGAAGGCAATAAAGGAAGTTGTTGTCAGTAAGTCAGTCAATAGACCTCTTGTTCCACATTAGAGGTTTACTGAAAGGAAAGTTCTTTGAGAAATTTTTGTTTTTAAAGGGAAACAAAATGTCTAAAAACATGATATGATCAAATTGTTTAGATCACAGGATAATAAGGGTAGGTTTTGATTTTTACTCAGAAATGAAATATGCAAGTAAGATGAGAAATGTCAGTACATTGTGGCTGATTAAAGTTCTATGGCTTTATTACCTAGGAAGATATGTATAACCATCATGTCTCCTGAAGCATGTTAAGTGGACCACTAGTTAAGCATTATAAGTAGACCATGAGATGGGTGGACAAATGAATTTTAAAATAGGATGTTATGTTGACCTCTGGAAACATAGTTCCTGTAAGCATCTTAAAGATCCCCAGAGGTCCTGGAATAAAGGGACTATGATAGTTTGGGGTTTTTTCCCAAAAAAACTTATTGGATACAAAAACTTTTTAGAACAACTTTAGGAAATGAATTTTTAAACACTCACTTCTGTTTTTGCTTCCATTAGCAGGGGATGAGAGTTTATTTCTATTTTGTTTATCATTCTTTTAGATAGGAACACATGTGGCACTGAGTGGCATAGTTTAAATAAAAGAAAGTTACCCAATAATTTTAATTGTGTATTCCTTTACCACCTAATATTGCCCTGAAAATCTAAAGTACCTTGTTTGTAAAATTGGCAACTTTACCAACATCCCAAAAGGGCAATTTATCAAAGTAAGGATTTATTAGTATCCAAAAAACAATAATACAATATATTATTTTTTCTTGGTTCTAAGATGCACTGTTCCCACTTTCTCATATTTCTGAAATTAGGATGTTTCTACAGAATATGTGTGCTCAATGTGATAGGTTTTTTCCCTGCAGAAATGCTGTTTTTAAGTCTACATACCTGCCTTACATTCAGCTGTATCTAGGAACTGAGGAAGTGTTCTATTTTGATATACTTTATTCAGTGATGAGTTTCAAGTAAGACAGATGTGTGAAGCTCTTGTGTTTCAGGGGAATAGACACAGACTGACATAATGAGAAGACCAATTACTATAAAGATAAGAAGGAAGTTAAGCTACAGAGCAGTTTAGGATCCAGGAAGTTCTGTGGCCCATTTTCAGTGTAGTTCTTCTCCACGGCCTATGTGTCTGTTTTTGTTTGTCTGCCCTGTAGTGCAGTGCCCAGTATTTTCTTTTCATCAATTCAAATTCTGAAAAGAAACATTCTGATTGATTTAACTAATTATAATCATCTTAGCATAAGAATCCACGCAGAGGACATCAGTCTCTTTGGTCAGGCACTGGCCAGTAAGCCCATCGGTGGTCATCCTAGCTCCTTCCCTATAGGGAAGTGGGCTGGGTGTAATAATAACTTTCATTAATATGTTCAGGGAAACAAAAGTAGTCTTTCCTGGTCAATGGAAAGGACAAGTCTAGCTGGGTATGGTGATGCACACCTGTAATCCCAGTTACTGGGAAGGGTGAGGCAGGCGGACCTCAGATTCAAGGCCAGCCTGGGCAACTTAGTGAGACCCTGCCTCCTAATAAAATTAAAAGGCTTTGAGTGTAGCTCAGTGGTAGAGCACCCCTAGGTTCAATTAGTACTAAAGGGGTGCGGAACAATTGTATGAACAATTTAATGAAATTCTAAATTATAACTGCTTTCTTATGTGAGACTAGATCTCTGTGGATAGGTATAAATGGAAGTTAGTAGGTCAACTACAAGTAATCAGGGGCAACATTTCAGATTTTCTTTTACTTACAGTCAATAACTGAATTGTACAAGTCAAAGTCCTACTGGCAAACCAGTGAAGCAGAGGGAACAATAAAACTACCAGGAAACATATCAATTATGAAATTTTAAAATGTACTCACATTTCATGAAATCAGCAGTTTTTGAAACATGTGTATTACACTTTGATTTACCAAACAAACTTTAACAACTTAATCAATGGATATACTTTTGCCATTTTTTTCCTCTGAAGTTTTACCCTGCAAATCTTGAGATGTTCTGCTCTTACACAGACGAGTGTATTGATAGTTCTCTCTCATTCTTTTATGAGTGATGAACATACAGTCCTACTTCTGTGGGCCTGTTTGCCCTAGAGATGCCTGTAACCTGTTATTGATCAACTGATTGAAGATAAATGGCTTGGCTGCTTGTATTGCAGATTACATCATTAACATGGTCAGTAAACCATGAATTGTTCAATAAGGCATTTATCTTTTTTCATTTTACTTCTCCTCTTTTATCATTTTTATTATAAAAGATAAAATTACCCACACTACCCAGCAAGATCTGTTGAAAAGAGTTCTAGTAGGGTACCATTATGGGTGCAGTTAAAGAGAGCTAAATTCTAATGGTTTGATGTTATTTAATATGTTTTTGAAGAAAAGATAGAGCTTTGATAACCTTTTTTTTGTATTTTCTCTTGCAGCTTCCTTTTGCTTCATATTTACTAGAAGCCGTGCTGGAGAAAATAAATGAAAACAAGAAACTCGTTGAAGGATATTTCACAATTATGAAAGATATTAGATGATATTATAATGGAGAGCTTTTTTTCATTGTGAAAACTTTTTATATGATGTGATTGGAAAACATGCATTACAAACTTGATACAGTATTTGCTCCAACTATCAATAGCCACGTTCAATACCAAAATAAGAAGTCTTTGAAACTAATTAATTGCTGAACAAGTGAAACTAATTAAGTGCATAGCCATTTAAGAGGAAATAGTGCAGCATTTGATTGTTGAATACAAATATTGCCACAAATCAATGCAAACTTAAAAATGATTTTCCTTCCAGTGCTTTAGAAGAAACTAGAAGAAGCTTGGCACACAGAAATTGGACTGAGTATGTAAAGGAAAAGGGGTAAACGAAGGATTTTATGTACTAAGTTTCATAAAAAGCTAGACTTTTTACATAAAACTGCTATAAATTGCCATAAGGCATCCAGTGAACAACAAATTTGTATTATAAGCAAACACAAAATAAACCATATCTTAAGGATGAATACTTAATGAAATAAATTGTGTGGTTCAATTGTATCTATTTTCATTAGTGTACTGACTTATATAGAAGATATTGTATTTTTCTAAAACTATTTGCCAAAAATAAAATCATTTCATTCTCCTCCTCTTCCTCATCATCTTTTCCTTTTCTCTCTCTCTTCCCTCACTCTCATCCTGTGTTAACTCTCCTTAGGCTACCTCCTTCTCATCACTCAAGTTCCCTTCACTCATTCCTTCACAAACACATTTTATGAATATTTTACTATTTAATTTCCTTATAACATAACATGATCTGGTTTATTTGTCCCTTTCCTTATTCCTTGTTTGTTTTCTCCATTTCCCTCTTTAGAATGTAGGTCTGTTGAGAGTAAGGCAAAGATTGACGAATTATGATCCACAGCCATATCTGTCCTGCCATCTGTTTTTATATGGCCCACAATTTAAGAATGTTTTTTTGTAATTTAAATGCTTAAAAAAAAGAATATTTTGTAGGATGTGAAAAGCATATGAAATCAAGTTTTTAATGTTCATCAATAAAAGTTTTATTGGAACCAGTGATGATATTCATGTACACATAATGTATGGTCACTTTCACACCAGAGTAGTGAGTAGTTACAGCAGATATTGTATTTGGTTTTCTTATCTCTTTACACTATTTCTCAGCACACTACACGTTACAATGACATACTAACAAACGGATTTCAAGTGCCATATATACTGCTTTACTATAACTTTTTTAAAATTTCAGTTTGTACACATTATGTGAAAGTAAGAAAAGAATAGAAAAATAGCTATTAAATTCACAGCTTTGAGGCCTAATGAAGTATATATTTTGTTACTGAATTAGATAGCAAAGTATTATTATGTTCTGACACTATACCAGTCCTAAAAGAATGCAGTATACATGGCTATTAACAGGCTAAACACTCTCCACAAATTATCATAGCACAAGAAACCAATAGTAAACAAAATTAAAATTTTAAATGCAGTATTTCCTCAGAGCAGAGTTTTGTTACAAAGATAAAAATAAGACTGACCTGTATTACCCTAATTCCAAAACCAAATACAGAAAATACAACAAAAGAAAATTTGGTAGACCAAAAAAAAAATGGCCCCTCAAAATGTTCACCTCTTAATCCCTGGAACCTGTGAATTTGCTTCCTTACCTGGCAATAGTGACTTCACAAATATGAATACTTTAAAAATCTTGTGTGGGAAGATTATCTTGGATTATCCACATGGAACTGATGTAACCACAAGGGTTCATATACAAAGGAGCTAGAAGCTGCTAGAGTTAAAGAGAACCATGTTACCACAGAAACAGAGGCACAGAGAGATCTGAAGATGCTATGCTATTGGCTTTAAATATGGAGGAAGGGGACCATAAGTCAAAGGAAGTAGGTGGCCCCTGAAGACTGGAAAAGGCAAGAACACAGATTCTCACCTAGAACCTCTAGAAGGAACCAGTCTTGTTGACACTTGGACTTTAACCTAGTGAAATTGATTTTGAACATCCAAAACTATAAGAGAATATTTTTTCTGTTTTAAGCCATGAATATGTGGTCCTTTGTGACTACAACAACAGAAAAATAAATATAATTTGCCTAACGTTCCACTCAATTTTTTAAACTATGTTCATGAGGGATATTGATCAGAAAATATACAATTAAGGCTGATTCCGTATTCAAAAATCCATCATTGGAAGCCACATATTAAAAGGCTAAAGAAGAACAATCACACGAACATAAAACGTGTAGAAAAAGCATTTGACAAAGTTCAACACCATTCATTAAAAACAATTCAAAAAACTAGGAATAGAGAGGAAATACTGCCATTTGATGAGAACATCTTCAAAAAGCCTACAACTTATGACTTAAGGATGAAGACAATACTTCCCTCTAAGATCAGGAATAAGGGAAAGATGTCTGTCAATTCTCACCATTCTTTTCTAACATGATACAGAAACTTCTAGCAAGTACATGTAAGGCAACAAAAGGAAAGAAAAGGCATACAGACTGAAAAAGAAGAAGTAAACTATAAAGCAAACAAAATTAGAAATAATAAGTTGAACAAGGTCTCAAGCTATAAGATCAACCTAAAAATTATATTCCATATCAAGCAAACTAGTAATAATTATGTAGAAACCAAAATGAAAAATACAATTCACAATTTCAAAAGAATACATAGATACAAATCTGGTAAAACATGTACAGTACTTACATATAAAAATAATAAAACAGTAATGAAATAAAAGAGCCAAATAAACAAGGAGATACCCTAAGAGAATAAATGTGTATATTAAGCATGATAAAGATGTCTCCAAGTTGATACACAGATTTAATAAAATTCCTGCCAACACCAAGCAAGATAGTTTGAAAATAGAGAAAAGATCCTTCTAAAATTAAATGGAAAGGCAAAGGACCTAGAATAGCTAGGGGAAAAAAAGGTTTAAAGAATGATAAAGTAGGAAACATTACCTGATTTCAAGGCATATTATGTAGCTACACTAATCAAGAGGGTGTATTGGCAAAGGAATAGGTGCATAGACCAACCAGATAGAATAGAGAACCAAAAATACAACCATGTAAATGTTCCAAACTGATTTTAGACAAAGGTTCTAAAGCACTCCTAGGTACAGAACAAAGGATACTGAAGCAATTTTTCATCCCTGAGTTAGGAAAAAAATATGGCCTTAATCTCGCATTAAAACTTTGATTATTTAAAGTAGGAATAACTGTACATAACCATAATATGTATTTCTCAAAGCTAAAAGAAAGGATTTTTGAATGTTTCTGTGTGAATAAATGAAAAATGTTTAAAGAGATGTGTTTACCCTGCTTTGAACATTACACAATACATACAAGAATTGATAGTTTTCATAGAATACCATACATGTGAAACAAATTATTTCAAATGCAAAATGCGACAATAACATGAGGGAAAATCTTCAGGAACTAAGGTTTTGTGAAGAATTTCTAGACGTGATAGCAAAAGCATGATGCATAAAAGAAAAACATAAATTTCACTTCAACAAAATTGAAAACTTGGGGCTGGAGCAGTGGCTCAGCAGTTACAGCGCTTACCTGGCATGTGCGAGGACCAGAGCTCGAACCAGGTACACAAATACACAAGTGTCAGAGCAACGAAGGCTACGCTACATGAAAACCTAAATTTAAAAAAACTGATTCTCTCTCTCTTACTCTTAAAAAAAAATTAAAAACCTGCTCTGGGAGTAGACAAGCTACAGTCAGTGAAAAAAATACTTAGAAACTACCTAACAAAGGACTCCTACCTAAACTAAAGAATTCTCAAAACTTAAAAGTAATTCAATAATGAAATAATCCTATGTGAGGAATATTCATATCTTGGTAAATTATGAAATATGTGAAGCAGCCATGACTGCTATAAGCAAAAATTTCATGATGATATGTGCTTCAGATGACAGGATAGAGGCGGCAATGAGTTGCACTCCTTAACTGCCACTGTTACTCCCTGTTGAAATGTTAGTCTATGTTAATCACTCCTCAATCATGCAGGATTCTGCTTTGTACCACAAGTGAGCCTCAGATTTAGAGAGGGTCCACAGAGAATTACTATAAGAAACTGACCACAACAAGAAAGCCGTTCTCAGTGCTCTCACGTAACCGAAACCAAACTGCAAGGATAAACATGAAAAAAAACTTTTTGAAGAAGGCCTTTATTGGTCTCAATGTCTATATTCAAAAGAGCTCTTGAGATGCATGGCGAAAGTTTGCTGTACTTAATTCTTACATTCCTATTCACATAACTGCCTGGTAGTAACACAGAATTGATATGAGCGGTTTGATATAACAATAAAATGATTATTTTCTTACCCATGAAATGAAATTTTTCTCAAATACATAATTTTTAAAAACCTTCTGGATTGCCTTTTAATTCTTGAATGCAAGCATGTATTTGATTTTAAGCTTTTTCTATTTTCTAGGGAATGGTGGGCATTACAGAAATTTCCTTTCCACCATCCAGCTCTCAATTTCCCTCTTTCTTTGACATTTACTGTCCACAAAGCACAGTCTTGACAGCCAGATCCAACGTTTTTGCTACATTGTTTTCCTTTCTCCTAGGATATGATCATTCAGAGTAATTAAAAAGAAGGTGTATTCAGGGGTTGTAATAGAGAAATGTCACTCTGTTCTTACCACTGCCCCTGGCAGAAGGAATTCACTCATTGCTAGAGGGGTATTGAGACTTCTATTGTGCCCCACCTGACTCAGAATTTGGACAAAATACACCATTACCATACCCGAACCTGTTAAATATATTTTTAGCATCTATTGAGAAGACTTAATAGAGAATAAAAGTAAAATATAAATTAATTTTGCATTTTCCTACACTATCTTCTCTCAAGTCACGGTTCAACCAGAGGGGGCAGAAAAATCTTCCCATCTTTCTTTTTCTTTCTTTCTTTTCTTTTTTTTTTTTTTTTCAAATTAACTCTCTCTATTGTGGCCTCACAACCACTTATACTTGGGGTTCCTTTCCACTAGCATTTTTGTGATTTTGTTGTTGTTGTTTGACATAGTGTTGCACGTTGGAAGGAATCGTTACGTAACCATGCACACATGGATATTGACTAAGTAAGTTAAGGCTGATCCTAGTCCAGGATGTCCCTGCTTCATTCACTCCCGCTCTCATGTCTCTTCTGCGTTACCTCCAAATTACAAATAGAAATAAGCACATACATGTGTATTGAGTTTTGAAATTTCTGAGTTTCTCTGCCTGCCTGTGTATAGTTGGGCTTCTAGTAGGAGTCGAGAGCTCCCAGTTTCATTGATAACCCCCACAAATCCCTCCCTCCCGTCCCTTCTCCCTGAACCTTCATAGTTATGGTTCCCCCTGCTTATGTGAATTTTCACCTATGTTGAGATTATTGTTTAAGCTTAGCTAACTTTCATCCTGTCTTAGATTTTACTCTAGCTTCCACATATGAGAGAAAGCATTCGGCCCTTAAGTCTCTGAGTTTGGGAATATTTCACTCAGCAGAATTTTTTCAAAACTATGGAACACTTCAGGAATTTGCATGTCATCCTTCCGCAGGGGCCATGCTAATCTCTGTATCCTTCCTACTTTAGTATATGTGCTGCCGAAATGAGCACTCTTCCTATCATTTTGAAGTTTCTCTGGTTAGGGACACCTACCTCCTTGGAATTTAATCCCATTGTATGTTCCCTGTCTTAAAACAGACATCAAAATCCTTTCTTTTAGGGGTGGAGCAGTGGCCAGGTGGTTACAGCATTTGCCTGACATGCGCAAGTACTGGAGTTCAAACCCCAGCAACATGCACACAACAATGTGTCAGAGCAACAAAGGCCATGTGAAAAACTAAATAGAATTGATTCTCTCTTTCTCTCTTACTGTCTCTCTCTTTCTTTTAAAAAAAATCCTTTATTTTACTAGATAATCCCCTTCATCTTTAGTGCACCAATTCTAATATTCTCCCCATTAATTTGATCATGGAAGAGAACCAAAAAAAAAAAGACATGTCAAGACTTTTTTATTGGTACATTATAGTTGTACATAATGATGGGATTTGTTGTCACATATTCATACATGTACACAATACAACAATATAATTTGGCCAACATCACACTCCCCAGCACCCCCCGACACTTCTCTCCTCTCATCCCCTGGTCCTTTGCCTCTTTTTCTTGGGTATATATTTATTCTAATATACCCAAGTACACTGACATAATTTTTTTTAAGAAGATTTCATTTTTCATTATAATTTTACATCTTGAAGGGGTTTATTTTTATACTTTCATATATGCATACATCATATATTCCCCCTTAACCCTCTCCACTCTCTTCCCCTCCCCCTTTCCATCTTCCTGCCCCCAATCCCTAGTCTGCAAGGTTGCCCCTAGTTGTATTGGTAAACCATGTTTGATGAGTCTGTTGTCTAAACTTACTTTCTGTCACTATTTGACGTATTGTGATCTAGCTCTAATATACCAAGTTTGGGCTATTACGTATAAAGTTATGCTGAACATTCTTGTACAGGATTTTGCATGAACATGTTTTCATTTCTCTAGAATAAATATCTACTAGTGAAATTGACAAATCATAAAGTGGTGTTTAACTTTGTAAGAAACTGCAAAAATATTTTCTATGGTGGCTATATTCTTGGTATTTTAGTTTTAGCCTTTCTAATGGGTGAGCGATGGTAATAATTTTTCCTTTTAAATTGTATTCAGGCGTTTCCATTATCATCCTGTCCATATTTAAGTCATTTTTAAATTTTTTCTGTTTTCTAAAATCTGCTTTTTTTATTTCAGAGAACCCAGGCTGATGTAAGAGGGTGGTTGGAATTGGATGGGTGCATAACAATTCTGAAAAATGATCACCTGAAAAAATTCCTTGTAATCACCATGGGTTTTACAAAGAATTTCTAAAAAGTAATTGTATTTATTATCACACAACAAACTACCCTAAAACTTACTGGCTTAAAACAGCAGTGTTTAAGTGCGGGCACAGATTAGCTGGGTCCTCTGACACTGGGTCACTCACAAGGCAAGGCATCTCATGGCTAGGCTCAGAAGGTGCCTCTTCCCACCCTGCTTATGTAGTTGTCCACAGGACTCCGTCTCTCACAGGCAGGCTATTGAAACTGGGCTTTGGTTCCTTGCTGGAACTTGCCTGGAACTTACCTTATTTCAGGAGCTGCCTATCACAGCTGGTGTTCAGGGTTGACAGTCTAAACGAAGGGCAGGTCCTTGGAGAATTTGCCTTGAAAATATCTTTGCAAGTTGAGTATAGATTTTGCTCAGAATGAATATTTATTTGTGGTGGTTTAGGGAAGAAGACTGAGATTATGGACTGCAAAATTGCAATTACTTGCTAACACATAGGAGAGGAACAAAAGGAACTCTCCTCACCAAGAATGGGATCTTTCACATAAAGAGGCTCCCCAGGTGAATTCAAAGAAGAAAGAATATCAAACATAGCATGTAAGTACACATTCATTTGTAACAGACAGAAAAACACATTCATGATTTTGTCTTAAGAGTTACGGTATCTCTCCTGTTGTTTGTCATAGTATCATTTGAAGGGATCTTGATTCTTCAGAATATTATCCACGGGATCCACCATATTAGTAACACATTAGCTGGACTGGATAAATAGGGATAGGAAGTGGTAAGAACTTTAAATGTCAGACACATACACTCCAGAGGAAGATCAAGCCTATGAAAATTTGCTGATATAGTGAATTTGACAGCTGCCCCCACAGTGTTCGTGAAAGCTTTAGAAATCTAATGGTTTGGCATCTTTAAAACATCCCTCCAAAATGTATGATAAGTTCTTGCACTTCTTTCCACATAGCACTAAGTAATCAGCATACTCTAGTGATGCAGCACAATTCACAATAGCTAAGCTATGGAACCAACCAAGGTGTCCTTCAACAGATGAAGCGATAAAGAATATGTGGTGTTAGGTTGATTCCAGCAGCTGGAATGGGCATTAGTTAGCCTAAGCACATGTGAAAGGAACAACTAATCAGATGCTGGCAGACAAGCCCTAATGACGTCTCCCCTAATGACGTCTCCACAAATGACGTCTGCAATTGCCGGATGATTGGTGGGAGTTACCAGCCAATCTCCAAAGGACTTCCTCTGTCCACCCCAGATAAAGTTGTGGCCCAGCCAGGCTGGATACCACTTCCCCTACTTGCTCTCACTCTGGTGGGCTGGTGAATCCCAATAAAAGCTTTGCTCAGAACATCCACACCTGAACATTTGGTGCTGAAGATTCATTTTTCCTGATTTTTACATTTGGTGCTGAAGATTCATTTTTCCTGGTTTTTACATTTGGCGCCGAAACCTGGGAAGGGTTTTTGGGCCCCTCCGCCGAGTTGAGGTCCACCCTCTCCCACAGATGAACCAGAGACCTTCTGCACCCTGTGCTTCCTTTCATCCGGGCTGAAAGAAGTGGGGTAAGTTCTGTTGCCTTTCCCTCGGTCTTCCGATATCACGGTTCATTCTGGGGGTCTGTTAGGTTGTGCAGACCTCCCGCCTGTTTTGTTCAGACCTTGGCAGACTGTGGAGATGTCCTGGTCTCTGGCTTGACCCATCTATTTTGTTTCAAGCCCTTGAAGGTTGAGGAGATGTCCCAGTCACAGCCCACCTGCCTGTTCCTCAGGCAAACCCTCCTTCTGCTTCTGTTCACCCCTGTGTGATAAGTGAAGGGCCAAGGGAAATGCTAATTCCTCTCTTGACCCTAAGGCCCTGTTGGGCTGTCTGTATTTTAATTTTACTGAATTAGGACTCTCTGAAAACTTACACTGTCAACAGCAGGGTTTTTAACTCTACTGTGGCCTGGCCTCAGTACACTTTAGACAGTGGCTCAGGATGGCCCCAAGAGGGAACTTTTGACTTTCAAATCCTCAATGATTTGGGCAATTACTGTCACCTGAAAGGGAAGTGGTTGGAAATGCCTTATATTCAGGCCTTCTGAGATTTGTGCTCTCATCCTTCCCTTTGCTCCACCTGCTCTATGGCCTAAATCCTCCTTACCAGGGATGGGCCAAAACCTCTCTCCCATTGTTTTCCGGCTTCATCTCCCTCGTTTTCAGACCCCCTGGAACTGCTCTCAGGTCC